>RPOG01002023.1:0-112015 GCA_008086565.1 Thalassoma bifasciatum
CAGTACACCCACAATCCTCTCTGCTAGATGCATCTGCCGGGTGTGAGATCTCTCATTAGATGGAGGGCAGATGCTCATTTCTAGATGTGACACATCAGTGAAGCCAATAGCAGAGACATCAAGAGGAGGGGGCTTCTCTGCTCTGTTCTGTGTCCAGGCTGTGGGTTTGATCTCTGGCTGTTTTTAATATATCATGATCTATAATCTGATGGACTCTTGTATAACCTTACAGTACATGTACTAAGAGGCACCAGCCTGCCCATGTACACAGAAACACACAGCTCCATACACACCTTTGACTGTTGAACAAGCTCTGATTGGTTACTATTAGGCTCAAGGTTTATCAGGTATCTCAGCATCCATATCTGATTGATAAAGTAGGATGAAAAGACTGAGGGTAGCATCCAAGATCATTTTGGTTCGATAAGTTAAGCTAAACTAATGACTAGTTATAGACTTTTTGGTTTGAAGGATGTAATTGGACAAAGTGCCATCCTAAAATGTGTCGACTATCGTATAAGGAAAAAGAATCCCAAAGCAGAGTTTGTTTCTCAGTCTCAACAACTTTCTCAGTTTGCAAGAGTTTGTTCAAACATCTCACACTGGCTTGCGCAGTAATGAAGGTTTACAGAAAAAAACGCAAATCAAAGCATGTGATTTGTCAGATTTCCAACCAAATATCGAATTTCAAACTTATAGGGGGACACAATCCAGATACAAATGCTAATTCAAACTATTAAAAGCCATAGACAAGAACACTGTTTTACTAGACGTGGACTAAGTTGGATCAATATTGTTACGGTCAGAAAAATGTACCTGAGTTTATATTTGAGCAAGGTTTAGATATAAACGGTGAACAGGATTATCCAGGCAAAGCCAACCTATGGCCTAAAGAAACAGTCAGTCATGAAATAAGAAACTTATTTGGAGTAACCAGGGCTCTAACTGTCACTTCGAAATGTTAAAGCTATTATTTCAAAGCAGTGGGTCCCAAAAACCTCCTGAAAATCACCATCAATGGAGGTAGAAGTTTCAGAGGGGTAAAAGATCTCACCCTTAATGGTTTTGATCTTGGTATGAATGTATGTGGTGTTTTGGTTTGTTTGGTTCAAAGAGATGTAAACAAACATATTCTGATCATGACAGTGAGAACCAGAGCAGAAAAGCTTCACCTGGCTTATAGAGAAGAACTGAACTTGACCAGATAAACACAAAACAACCTTAAACAATCCAAAGTCAAGTTCAGCTACAAGCTTCTGTGTGTGGGATGATGTTTGACGGTTGCACAATGCTAAATGTTGGAGGAGTAGGAGTGACGGTCAGGTTGGGCTGAGCAGATGCCAGACTTGGTGACACTGATAAGTCATAGAGCAGGTTCAAGTGCAGCTGCGATTGTTCCTGCCTCACAGCTGGGAAGGAGAGCGACCATTGCCAGAGTTCAAGGTTCTTTCTTTGGGTGTGAGGACATTAGCACCAAAAAAGATGGAGGAGACGGGGAGTGTCACCAAGGTCACGGTGAAGTGGGGACGTGGTGAAGAGGAGAGCTCTGGTGGCATGGGAAAGTCACCTCCGAGATGGATCTGAAAGGGTGGGAAGAGATGGGAGGGGTGGTGGGATGCATAAGAAGGGGCAGATGGTGCCCTTGGGTGCAGGGCGACTGGGGGAAGTTTTACAGAGGTTGCTTTGGGTTTGGGAGCAAATAAGCATAGTCACAACACCATTGTCACAATCAGCTCCTGCTTGAATGGGGGAGCTCCTAATTTGACCTCTGAAGACCTCGCCTGTGTTATATGCATTGTTGTGGTCTTCTCTGGCTGGATGGCTCGCTGGCATTCAGCCTCTATTGTGGATTGTTGTCAGTAAAAGCATTAAGGGCCACAAAACCACATGCACCATCCATCAAATTAGAGAGTTTTGGGTGCTGACTGAGGTTTCTAAGAAATTTTAGATTTAGAGCATTTTTAAGCTGGGCGTCCAACAGAGAAGCCTCCTCCTGGGCCATTGTCTCCAGAAACTATGAGATGAAATACATTGAAGTTTCTATGATGCCCCAATATTAACTCCTGTGGTGTGAGATTGTTCTACAAAGGACAATTTACTGCATTGTATTGTATTGTGAAGAAAGTCCAAATCATGGAAGATAAATAATTCCTCTGTTTTGAAAGCCCTGAGAGAATTTAGCCCTTTTCCATTTTGATATTTGGGATCCACGTTAGAGGTGTTAATTTAAGATTTTTCCAGCTGACTGATTAAAGCAGCAGCTGAAAAACCGTCTTTAATGGCTGCAACAAAATGTCTCAACACTTAAGCTGTGTCCACTAACAACAGAGTCACTCTCTAAAGGCACACCAAACCTCTTTTTGCAAAAACAGCCATTTTACATTGCAGAACATTCAACTGCTGCCTCTGAGTAGACAGCGTTATCGTGTTACTTTGGTGCCATAGATGGTGGAAATGCAATTTTGCAACTACACAAGCTGCAGACATGCTATCACAAATTCAGGTCAAGGTTAAACAATTTCACAGCAAACTCACTCACAGTGACTCACAAGTCACTCTCACAAAAGCTCTCTCTCTTTCAACACATTTCAGCTGTGAAAAATCAAAGTTGTCAAAAAAGAGTGTGTATAAATTTGTCTAAAAAAGAGGCTAAAGGAACAGAGCCGAACCAGCAGCACTTTCCACCAGTCAGTTGACCCAGGCTTCATTTACCACCGACCATGTTTGTGTTTGGCATCCAGGGTGTGATCATCACTCCTTCTTAAACAAGCATGCTGAATTTTGAGGAGAATCAAAGCTTAAAACTGCTGCAGAGCACCTATTTAGACACTTCGTCAGGTGATAGTGAGAGATTGAGACTGGTACAGCTCGAGTCACCTGCTCGACCATTCATCTAAAATGTCAGGAATATGGAAGTCTACCAGTGCGTCATTCATTTTTTTAAATTTCTGCATCACCTTTTTTCGTTTTAAAGTAAGAATTCTGATGCAATAGACTGTATATAATACAAAATTATGGAAATGACATGAGGGATGGGGAACACTCTTCGTGGACATGTGCAAAGATTTATTTATTTTATTTTTTTTTTTTTTTTTGCTATAACAAACATCAGTGACTTAAAAACCATTGCACTTTTCAGGAGAGACAAATTTTAAGGCAAATTTGCCAGTTTTTTTTTTTTTTTTTTTAAGTTTATAATAATGCAATGACTCTGGACTAAAAACAGATGTAACTTCTTATTACTGCGCCCAAGTGGAAAGTATAACCTGATAAGGCTGTCAAGTCTGTCCATGATGCAGTTAAACGCAGAATGATAATGATCTACCAAGTATGAACCTGGTGGGTTACAAACTTGCACATTTGCCACTTTTTTTTTTTTCTCGAAGTGACCCTAAAACACCATTGTAAAAGTCAAACTTTTTACCAGGATGGAGCTTCATCTGTGTATTTGTGCTTCAGCTTTCTGGAACCCCTCAGAGCCCCTTTGAACATGTTATTTCTTACTGCTCACACTTAAACATTTTAACATGTGAAGGCTGCAAAAGACCTTTGAATGAATCTACATGAACTGATATATGTTGATGATTGTCCATCAAAGCTGAGCTTCTCTTACTTTCTAAACATTCAGGGTGATTTACCGACAAACTTGATAGCACATCTGAGTTCGTGAAGTAGAAGTCCAACACTTCTCCATTCGTCTAAACCTTCTTTCTCATCTCTCTCTTCAGGTTGCTGTCTGGCCTCAGAGCTGTCTTTCCTGCAGGAGCCCAGTGATGTGATCGCTGTGAGAGATCGTCCGCTCATGTTGGACTGTCGGGTTCAAGGCGAGGAGCCCATCATGGTGACGTGGCGTAAAAATGGGGTCCCTCTACCCACCAGCCCGCGGGTTCGGGTGCTGGCGAATGGGACACTGTTCATCCAGAGCTTCCAGAAGCGTAGAGATGGGAGCGATGCGGATATGGGCGAGTACGATTGTGCTGCTCAGAACCGCTACGGCATGCTGGTCAGCAGGAAGGCCAAAGTCCTCCTGGCATGTAAGTCAAATATAGGAAATACATTATCACAAACTCTTACTGAAGTGACTTTGGAGTGAAAGTTATAAATTCACCAGAGGAAACTAAACTGTCCTCTCTTTTGGCATTTACATGTTTATATCTCACTTTCCATAAAGTCCAAAAACCTGTACAGAGAGCAGAGATGTCCCACACAATGTTCCTAAGTGTCTTCTTTTCTCTGTCAAAACATCCCATAGTCTCTGTTATAAATGATGCTCCACATGGTGAACACCTCAGCTCCTAACACAGCAACCAGAGCCCCCCTCAGACCTCCTTTGACCCCCTCAAACACTTTGATCCTCTGCATGGCCCCTCACCAAAACACACACAGCTTTTCATTATGAAACAGTCATAAATTACCCTGCATGCACATTACTGTACACGCCTACACACACACACACATACACACACATACCTGCACTATGAAAGAGTACAATCTCCCCGTCAACCCTCCCCTTCACTCAAACAAATAACACCAGGGGCTTATGGGTAATCCAGGAGAGTTATGGTGATCTGGAGTAGGTCTTACCTCAATGCAATGTGTTGCCATGGGGATGCTCTCTCATTTGCAGGCCCCTCCTCTTTGGTCAACACCCTTATTGATTATTGGTACCAGGTTATTAGGAGGCCTGTGTGGAAGTACAGAGATGCTGACGCTGTTTTATGAGACCCAAAAGCTTTAGGATTGTTGAAAAAGCAAAATGTGGTCAGCAAGAGTTCACATAAGGGGAGGCGGGGGGGGGGGGGTCACTCTATGTGGCAAAAAAAGGTCTTGAAGTAAACTGCCTGACCACAAAAAAAATTCATCACCCAAAAAAAGTCACACTCAAATATTTAATTTTAAAGAGTATAAAAAAAGAGTAATAAATCAGTTTCTGACTAACAATAAGGCTCATTTCATCCTACTGTCCTCTTCAGAGATGGACAGAAAATATTGAGTCGCCTGCACAGATTGATGAATGTGCAATAGGATTAGTAGAGTGATCTCTGTTCTTCTCTCTGTTTATCAGACAATAGAAATGTTCTATAGGAAAACCACTTGAGAAGACAATTCACAGGAAAAATTGTACAAGTGGCAGATGGTGTAAATAATGAGGGATTAAGCAAAATCTCTTGTTAAGACTTGGAATTTTGAAATATCAGGGAAGATGAAAGAAATATGAAGTTATAGATTTCTAATCAGCTCCGCGATACTTTTTAAGTTTTGGGTTTGGATAGTTTGTTTCCATTTCAATTCATCTTTTGACCAAACTTCCTGGGATATCAGTATAGATATAGGACGCAAGTTTATGAAAGTCACAAACCATAGCATCTCAAATCAGAGAAAGAACATGAGACAGATAACATAAAATCAGTATTCTTCTTTTTTAACAAAGCCATCAGCTGAACTTACCAGCATTGTGAAATTAAACATCTTGGGTCTGGAATACCATGAGCCTGACAATTTTAAACTTTAGAATGTAAATATTTCTGAATGACTGAGTGTTAAAGACTGATTATTGAGTTTTTTGTTCCTCAGCTCTTCCAAAGTTTCACACACACCCAAACTCCATGTCTGTGGACGAGGGAGGCGTCGCTCGCTTCCAGTGTCAGATCAACGGAGTACCTGAGGCCAACATCACCTGGGAGAGAGACAGAATGGCGCTCAATACCTCTGACGCCAGGTAAACATGCAATACATAAGCTGCAATGAACAGCTGTTTGAGCGGTTAAACGCACCGACAAACGCACCAACAACAATCTCCAAGGAGGAAAAGCTAGGTTTGTGGCTGATATGATGTTGTGTTTGTCTCTAGGTACACCCTCCTGCCCATGGGGATCCTCCAGGTGACAGGTGTGAGACAGATTGACGCCGGCGTTTTCCGCTGTGTCGCCAACAACATTGCCAACACTCGCTACAGCCACGAGGCCGTGCTCAACATCACAGGTAGGATTTGAACACCACATGTTGAAAAGTTTGACTTTTATTTATTTGAGGGTTTAAAAGTTTTGTCAGAAAAAAGTTACTGTCAGTAAAAGTTATTTCTCGTCTTTGTAATATCATGTCCTCTCCTCTCTCTGTTTTTGCAGGTGCAGCTCCCAGGATATACAAGGAGCCTGTGATCCTGTCAGGGCCCCAAAACCTGACACTCACAGTCCACCAGACCGCCATCTTGGAGTGCATTGCCACAGGAAACCCTCGGCCCATCGTTTCCTGGAGCAGGCTCGGTACTGCTGGAAGAATCCATAGACGGGTTATGATAACACACAGATTTCATTTTCACACACTAACTTCTGTTTTTCCATATGTGTGATCCTCAGATGGACGCTCCATTGGGGTGGAGGGGATCCAGGTACTGGGAACTGGGAACTTGATGATCTCAGATGTTTCTCTGCAGCACTCAGGTGTTTACGTGTGCGCTGCAAACCGACCTGGTACCAGAATGAGACGTACGGCACTCGGACGATTGGTTGTGCAAGGTGAGTACAGACTGTTTCTGAAATCTAAGACTTTGTGATATCTCCATCAGGTGGAAAGAGAGTTAAAATCTGTCTCCAAGGTAAGGAATGAGGAGGAGGAGGGTGGGGGTGTTTCTTTAAAAAAAATAATTCAGGTATTCAAATGCAAAGTCTCTAAATGACATCTCTTTCAGCATCTTCTGATTCTGTCAGCTTTTGAGCGCACAGTTAGAGGTTGTTTCACTTCCAAAGATGACATTCAGTCCTCATATTCAACTTCAAGAAATATTAACATGAAGTTCAGTCTTCCATGTAGTTAAAAAAGTTAAAAACTGGTGGTTTTGATACAGTCTCTGGGGTCCTTCTACGATCAACTCCCCTGCAAAGTTTTCTTATCAACATGAACTTTGAAACACAACCATCACAACTTTTCTGTCAAAGCGGAGTATCAACAGACTGTAATAGCACCCTGACATATTCAGGTACATGATAGGTTGATGTTATTCCTTCAAAGTAACATTTAAAATTACAGAGGAGAGTGAAATCAAGCATTCTCAGTATTTCCTACTTGATTGAACACATATGAACAACACATATTCCAACATAAAATTATCCTGTTATCACACTGTACACCTTTTATATAACTGACCATCTGATGCAATCATTGTTACAGCCTTTGTGTGGTAACTCCTGTAGCAGGAGAAAGAGGGGGAGGAAAGGGTCAATATCAAGCTCCACCTCTTCTTCTCACCTTTGGCCTTGGCTGTTATAATGGGGGTGGTGTGGGACCCCCCCTCCAAACCCCATCCTCCACCTCCATATGCACGCTCTGTCCACTTCCTCCGTAATAATTAAGCTCCAGCACCTATCTTCAGCTGCCTGCACGTGTGTGTGTGTGTGTGTGTGTGTGTGTGTGTGTGTGTGTGTGTGTGTGTGTGTGTGTGTGTGTGTGTGGGTTGAGGGTTTGTATGACGTGGTCTCATCCATCATCAACCTGCAGACCCCCCTCCCACACACACACACACACACACACACCCAGCTGATCTTTCTCTTTGTCATTAGCTCAGTTTAAATTGGCTGAGGCCAGATCAATTAGCAGCCTCACTTTCAAGCCCCCCTCCCCCCTCAAACACACACTAACACAAACACAGGAAGAGACAGAAAGTGTGAAAATGATCATTTAAATTACCCAGACTTCTGTTTGTATCTTGTCAGGTGAATGTTGTGAGGTCAGATTTACAAAGCTTTAAAAATGACGGTGAATCCTCTCTCTGTAGCGCTCTGCACATTTCTACTTTTGAACGCACAGATCTGAGCTGTGGTTATTATTGAGGGTTAGGGTTCAGTAAAGCATGTGATAAAACATTTCCAACAGATTTGTGATGCAATTCAAAATATTCCAGATCAAATAATTAGCCCCAGAATGAGCATCAGTAGGGCAAACCACGCATTCATATAGATCCCTGTGTACCTACTCTAGCTTGCATTTGAATATACTTAACTGAGATGAAAAAATATGCTGAACCTCAACCAGCTCCAGTACTGGAGGTTGAAATACAAAGATATTTCATCTTCATCATAACAACTCTGATTAGTACTTTATGTCCAGGAAATTTGCCATATCAATAGGTGCTAAGAGAAGATATAATTAAGAAGCCACGTTGCCATGTGAAATGATATCACAAGGTGGTACAAAATGATACAGTACAGTATGATACATAATAGAGACATACAATATGTTCTAATGTGTAAGAAAATATAAGACAAGATAGAGACAACACTAAGCAGTTAATGAAAAGTGATGAGATGATGCCAAACTGAGAAATGATGGTTCATTTACTGTATGAGCATAGTTTTTACAATACAGCATGATATGATAATATATGATATGTTACATAAGGATGCAACATGATACAGAGCAATATGATAAGTAAGGATAAGATGTGATACAATACATTAAGATATGATTTAAAAACTAACAACATGGTATGATATACAGGATACAAAATGACTCCTAAATTTAGCGTTAATATCATTATCACTGGAATAGTATTGAATTAAGTCTGATTATTTTATATTTTTAGTACATCAAAAAACTTGAGGGACCCTCATTACTTTTTTGCCATCAAAGTTACATTTGAGTTGCTTGAAACAGAGATTTAAAGAAGGAGTTGCACCACGTAGGTTTTGATTTGTACTAAAAGAGCAAAGTCACGGAAACAATGTCAATATCCACTCAGCTGTCCGATAAAATGATGGAGAAGACTTTTGATAAATTTGATGTGTATGTTTTAGTACTTGGTATAAAAAAGGGTATCATGGTGTCAGTTTTCAAACCCATTCAGAGATGAAGCACATCTCATGGTGACACTGAGTGACAAACATCTAAATTCACTGAGTTCAGTGTCAGTGCTCCTGCTGAGCGGATCAATCAATATTTCCCCTTGTCACTCTCCCTCTGTGACTGGCAGCCCCTCTGCTGTGGTGGAGGGGCTGATCTCTAATATATTCATTAATTTATTGATCAGCTTTCTCTGTTTGATGGAGGGAGAGAACAAAGAGCTTCATTTGATAACATGAGCTCATACTATATTGTGGTTTATGGAGGTCTTATGGTAAAGAAAGATGAAATATCTGAGTTAATCCATGGAGAGGAAGCAGAGTCATGCTCCTTTAATGAAGCTGCAGGAAATGGGTTTATTCACAGGTTATCAGTTTAGGGCCTCTAAGAATAAGGTTTCTGTCTCTTACAGTAATCTGAAAGTACAAAAAAAAGCTTATTTAAATACGTTGTAAAAGGATAAAGATAAGGGAAGAAATCAGCCTTGCAGATTTAAAGAAAAATAGTGTAATCCTGCATTTTTTTGCATCATTATGTGGAGAAATAAATGAGGGTCTGTGAACAAATGTGCATTTATTTTCATATTCCAACCATATTTGACCCACTGGTAGCCATCCAGCTGGAGAGCCTCCAGGTTCAAGTGTGCACAGACATAATGACTAAGGAAACTGTTTTTGTTGTTAATGCAAAGTCAAGTTCAGTGTGTGTGTTTGAGTGTGTGAGGGTGAGTGGAGGTTATTGAGGTCTGAACTTTCACACAGTCTGAGAGTCCACGTTCACGTCCAGGACGGAGGGACAAAGAGCAGGGACAAAAAGACGAGAACAGACTGAGTGCAAGGTGCAGGAAGAGGAGAAGGGGGGGGGGCATAAAGAGTGACCTTCACCCCCTAACCTCTGACCCCTGACCCTGACAGAAGGATCCAGGCCCAGTGAAAACGGTCACAGTGACAGAGGAGGAGGAGGAGGAGGAAGAGGAGGAGGCAGGATGGATTCACAGGGAGGTGTAGGGAGAAAAGAGGTGTGGTCTCAGGGTCAATTAGGGAGAGCTGGATGATGGATAGCATCCCTACGGAGGGGTGAGGGCGACCTGGGTGTCACTGCTCAGAGGGGGACACAAAGCACGGACGAACATTTTGGGGAAGAGTGTGGAAAATACGGTCACCCCGCCCTCTCTCAACGAGGAGAGATTCAGGGTTTTATCGTGTAGATCAATGTTCTCAGACTCATCCTCAACATCAACAACAAATCTGATTCATTGTGGAAAAAATATTTTGAGTGGAAGATTTTAATTCTTTATCAGAAAATACCACCTGAGCAGGCACAGGACAAAATTAGCAGAGTTATAAGATGTTCAGTTTTTGCAGTGGGTCAGCACCAACTATGATTTCCTCACTGGAGCTTTAAGTTTGATGTGGCTGATAAATCAAAGTTTTAAAAAATGAAGTATCATGGGTCTGAGAGGCAGAAATGTCACATATGTGTACACTTGGTCTTAAGAGGGTGTGACCACATTCACCAGACAAGTTCAGATTCATGTTTTATTTTAGTATCTAAAAAACAAGAATGAGGCTTGAAATGCTTGAATAAAATGCACTGATGTGGCGAGAAATATGTAGTTGTCCGCAAACAAGACAAATAGTGAAGTGAGGCCTTCATGGAGCTGCTGAAACCTTCCTGAATCATCCAAAATTACAGAAAAGGTTTCCTCTATTTATAAATCTGCCTGTGCTTGAACTTCATGTCAATGTGTCTCCAGACCTTAAATGACCCACCACACACACACACACTGAAAGCCTGCTGACCTCCACCCAGTCCAGGTCGCCCCCCGCACAGCTGCAGGGTTCGCTGCCCCCTCTGACGCTCGGCTCAATATTAGGGAACAATACAACATGCATATATATGATGGGAGAGCGGCAGCAGAGACCCTTAAGCCCCAACACACACACCCTCTATCTCTTTCTCTCACACACACACTTCAGCCTTCACTCAGCATCTCATTGATCTATTGACCTAAACACCCGCTGCGACCCCCTACACACACACACATGCACACCCCCATCCATCCACATATGAAAGGAGGAAGGGGGGCGTCAACAGAGTGACCATTTCAATAAGAGCACATTTATCACTGATGGTCTCAGACCAGCTCAGACTAACTGACCTCTTCTTCTTTTTTTATTTCTGTAACATCAAATCAGACACCAAAGTCATCTATTGGATCCTTGTTAGTTTATTAACCCATCAGGGTAAAAGCACTTTTTAAAACAAACACTTGCAGACTTGCAAAGCTAAGGACATAGGTTTGGTTTCTTATCAGTATTTTCAACATTTCTTTCTTAAAATGAAAGGCAATACTTGTTTCAAGAACATTTGGCTGATACCTTCATTATCACATAACTCGATTTTTGGATCTTATATCTTGAAATAACACTTAAATTTGGACTTGTCAGGCCATTGTTGCTTGTCATCACCCTGTTAAAGATAATCGCCTAACTCATTTTAACATGTGTTTCAGGAAACACAAAAAAAACCAAAATCCTCTGGGGTCAAATATTACATATGCCATGATCTTAAAGGGGTAAAATCACATTGTCAAATCAACTGAGGATGTAGGCGATTTTACCATAGGTGGTCAGAAGATGATTTAGGAAAAAAAAAATCTGACAAAAATTATTATTTTATATTATATTATTATTATTTTAAATCTGGATTCCACCTGAACACAAATTACTTGAAGGAAAGCATTTTCACAAGAAAAATACCAGACAATTAGAGGTAAAATCAATCAGAAGAGGCATTGAAGTTTCTCAAAGTGAAACTTTTCCAAATATTGAAAGATTTTTGAGAAAAAGTGCAGAAAACAAAACAGTTTCTTTAACTGTGGTTGACGCTTCACTCATGGGGTTATGCCCCCTCACCCTCTTTGTGTGTGTGTGTGTGTGTGGGGTCGTAATCCGTCATGTGAAGCTTTGTGTCCTCCCCTTCATCAGTCCCCTCCTCCCTCTGCTGGAAAGTGTCAGGTGTCTTCAACTGACCGTTCATCAGCCGATCGATTCTCTGTATTGATCAGTGATTCTGGTGACCTTGAGTTTCACCTTGTCTGAGTTCGTTAGCTTTCTTTGTTTTGGGGGCGGGTTCAAAGCTAGATTTATGTGATTTGAGTGTTTAAATCATCAACTGTTTCCTTTCTCTTTTTCTTTTCAACATCTTATTTGTTTCTTTTTGGATAAAGTTGTCCTTCACTCATGTGAGCAGCAGTAAATATACTGGAAAGAAAGGGGAGAAAACCCTGTAACACTTCATTTTATGATTTGTTAGTTACTCCAGTACTAAGACTCAGACTTTCTCCCTTCAGTAAGTTACTCCTACAGACTCTCTGAATTAAGATATGAACTCCTCTCTCCTCCTCTTCTTCCTCAGCTCCTCCTGAGTTCTTACAGTGGCCACAGTCTGTGTCCAAACCAGCAGGGGGCAGCGCCGTCTTCACCTGTGTGGCTCAGGGTGTCCCGGAGCCGCACCTCATCTGGCTGAAGAACGGGAAGGTGCTGATGCCCGGACACAACGTGAAGCTGACCAACAACAACAGGTGAGAGATTTCTGCAGACCATTGTGTGGTCACACTGCTGGTTTGTTTTTTTTTTCACTAAAATGGGTGTAAATTTGTGATATTTAAAAAAAAAAAAAGATGACGTGGGCAGTGTCCCTAAATGTGGCGAACAGATCTAAGTTTTAGAAAGTGAAGTATCATGGGTCTGAGAGGCAGAAATGTCATGTCCACTTATGTGGACTCAGGGTCTTAGGAGATTAAATAAATCATGCAACAGTAACAGCTTCCTTGATTAACCACACAAAAATCCGTTTGAGTATAGTCACAAGTGGATGAAAGGTATGACAAAGAAAAGTGTAACAAAATATTAAGAATCCAAAACGATCTTACAGATGTATCTTCTCCTTACTTTTTTAAATCTGTGCCTAATCTCTAAGTGGCACACAAAGTAAATCCAAGCAGATTTACTTCATATGGAGTTAGTGTGCAGGGATTTCATTGTTCTCCTCTATACTTGGTAGTCTGTTGGTGTGCAAGCACTAGGAATAAGGAGTTATGTTCATTCTTTGGTGCAAAAAGCAGCTTTCTTTCCAAATGATCAGACTTGGAAATAGTCCCTAAAGCTTTTTTCCTTTGTGGCCTTGGACTAAAGTGACCTGTGTTTTAGAAACTCTCTTAGTGTAAGCAGGTTATCTCACGGCTTGGAGATCACAAAATCTAAACATGGAAAGACTTCCTCTGAATCAGCAGCTTTAGATGCTGTTTTTTGTTTTCAGTTTTTGTAAATCACCTCTGGAAAAACAGCAGAGCTGGTTACAGAGCTGCACTTCAGAGTCTGACCACATGATGGCAGCACTGCACAGGGTGAAGCTGCTGAGACTTCATTAGTCTTCATCCTCTATGTCCCTTTCAGTCTTGAGTAGGGCTGGGCAATTATTTCCAAAATAGATGTCCTGCTGCAATATTCTAATCACAGACAGTGCAATGTTTCTTTACCCTGAAATGAGTCAGAACACAAGATACAATTCTTTTGCAGTGAGTATCTTATGTTCTTCACCAGTAATACTCAACCCCTGCTCAACCAAGAGTCAAATTATTGAAAAATACTTTTAAAAGAGCAACAATCTTAGTGGTGAAAACTGGCAGCAAAAGTAGTCAAAAGGCAAGAAATACTGGTAAGAATATTGGGAGGAAATTTGGAAAGTAGTCTGAAAGGAGCAAAAAATGGTCCAAAAGTGACAGAAAAGGTGATAAGTGGCTAAAATGGGCAGCACAGTCACAAGTACCAAAATTGAATTCATAAGGAATGAAAATTTTTCAAAAGCCTGAAATTTCTGTTTAAAATATCTTTTTTTTTAATTGAGACACTGATTTCACGGTTTTTATTATCTGTAATCCAAAATCATCAACACTCTGAGAAATATGACATTTCAGTAACATAATTTTAATTTATTTGTTTTCTAACATGGTGCCCTTTTCGCTGAAGAGTGGTTCATTGTTTTGGCGACAGACAAGATGGGGAACCTAAAAATGATCGCACAATAAATTGTAACTGCAAATTAAGGGAAAAAAATTGCAATTAGAGAACAGACATGAAAGCAAAGGAACAGGCTAGCAAGCCACCAAAATGTGAAAATACTGGATAGACCCCTTTTCTCAGTTGTGAGGAATAACCTTAATAGTTACCATATAAAATAAATAAATAAATAAGTAGAGTAAAATTTAAATATCTTATCTGTAAATAGAGCGCCTAAAAGTTGTAATAATAGCACCAAAAGAACACAGCAGCACTGTACAAGTCATGCACGATCAGAGAAATAATTAACCAGCACCTTCTAACACCCTAGTTTGCTACCCTCTGTTTGCAGTGTGTGTGTGTGTGTGTGTGTGTGTGTGTGTGTGGGTGCATGTCTGTGTTGTGAATATGTTAACCCACAGTGCACACTACAGACCACATAATGATGCTTCATATCATAATAATTAACCCCACTGCCCCTCACACCAGAGAGTAGTTCATCATGTTATAAGATACATCTGTGACCTGGAGTATGTTCAGTTATAATAAGGTAACTTGTTAATTAGGTTAATTGGACTTATATTTTCCGAGAGTCGTGATTTAATACCAGTATAGCTGTGACAGTAGTATTTATAGTTACAGGGGTTAGAGATTGCAGCTGTAACCAAAGGGAAACTGTTGCAAGCCTTTACTATCTAATGAGGATGGTTGGTGGTGAGCAGGTGCAGGATGAGTCAAGGCAGGACATGACATTAAAGTCACACAGTGAAATAACGAAGGGAACAGACACTATAATGAAAGCTTTACATTCAAATCTATGAAGCTAAACTAACCCTCAGCTATCCTCAGATAAGCAAATTTAGGGGTATAAACTGAATCTAGTACAGATTTCAGAGGGAGATTCAGCAAACTGAAGTGTTGTTTTAGCATGAGGATCAGCAGACAGACAGACACTTAGAAGTCACCTATTGAGCAACATTTATTAAGTTGGTAAATCACATCCTATAACATGTTCTGTCTGGTAGATGTGACCACAGTGATCTGATTCAGCTCTTGTTTCTCCCCCAGCACTCTGGCCCTGACCCGAATTGGCCCAGATGATGAAGCCATCTACCAGTGTATCGCTGAGAACAGCGCTGGCACCAACCAGGCCAGCGCCCGCCTGGCTGTGGCCCAAGTTAAAGACCTACCAGCGGCCCCCGAGGGCCTCACAGCCAAACCCCTGTCCACTAACTCCCTACAGATCAGCTGGACCGAACCTCCCGCTGACGTCACTGAGGGCATTATCGGCTACGTGCTGCACATTCGCAAGATTGGAGGTGAGAGTCAGCACGTTAACTGTCAGAGAGGATGTATGAAAGTTGTTGCTTGAATATGAATCAAACTGAATTGATTTGTTTGATCAGAGCCCGACAGTCTGGAGCTGCAGGAAGCCATCAGTAAAGGAACCTTCCAGCATGATGTGGCCAACCTGGAGCCAGCCACCACCTACTCCCTTTACCTGAAGGCCTACTCACCTCTGGGAGCCAGTCAGCAGTCCAGCACTGTGGTGGCTACAACACTAGGGGGCGGTAAGAACTTAAAACTGACAGAACCATGAAGAGAATCACTTCAGCCTGAGCCCTCAGGGACTTTAATGACCTCAGGTGTGCAGTGTCTGGGTGTATGAGAGCTGGGATGGAGTAATAATGAAGAATATCAGACACATCTCTGGTCTAAGTTTAATTTGTTGTTCTATTTTATCGTCTCATTTTATCTTTTTCTGGCTCTCTCTCTCCATTCAGTGCCAAGTGCTCCCACCTTCTTCACTAAGGTTGTGAACTCAAGCGCCGTGCAGGTCCTCTGGGAGCTCCCTAATAAGGCTGGTAAAGCTGAGGGCTTCAGACTGTCCTACCGCAGGGTCCCCCACGCTGACTTCCAGGGGCCAATCGAGCTGTCGTGCCACACCAATGCCCACACCATCACTAAACTGGGTAAGTCTGAATGTCTGGGTGAAGTCCCGCTCTCTGTCTTGTTTCTCAGGGTAAAAAATCGAAATCTTCACCTGTGTTGAAGTTCTAAATCTTTATGCATGGGAACATTGCTGATAAACTTTGCCTCCTCGCACAGGAAGCATTAAAACAATAAGAACAAACGGAAGTATTTTCACACCTGACTTCCAGGAGGTTGTTCACTTTCTGTCCTTTGTCCTGGATGGCAGTGTCCATTTCTCCCCCATCTTTGTTTACATAGTGCTCCCTGCAGGCTCAGTACCTGTTACCATGACAACACACCTATCCAAATCACCTACAGAACAATAAGACATCAGCTTCCCTGAGCTGAGTGTCTTTAATGCACTCTCTTTGAAATGCTGTTCCTCTTTCAAGAAACACAAGCAGGATCTGAACACAGACTGCTGACCAGCAGAAAACATATCCATCCTTATTTGTTGGTGTGTTTTGTTTGATTTAACATGTTGTAAAATAGGCTTTTTAACGTCAAAGAAAAGCACCTGTCAGTATTTTATATCCATTAACATGGGTTTGGTTGTTGTTAAACATTTCAATCTATTTTGAAGAAAGTGGAGAATTGTATCCAAACAAAGAGATTCTGGAGGTATATTGATCACTGATTTATGTGTGAAAAAACATGTAGATTTTTGAGGCTTATTTTGTAAGTTTACCCATAAAGCACTTTTTTCATTTATGAGAATATAATTATTATACTTTCTGAGATAAAACCTAAATCTATGGTGGAGAACTTAAATTTCTGAGTACAAACCTGATTAATTTCATGAGTTATAGGTGCAAAAAACAGCAAACGGCATTATTAAAATAATGTTATTATAATTATTAAATTAGGTTAGAACTTTTCAAGTTAACATGTTACATTAAGAGAAAACAGTTGTAATCTGATGAGGCAGGGATTGAAAGGAGATATTACATGAAAACAATTAAATCCCAATAGAATAAAGACATGAGAGTAAAAACATTTAATCACGACACTAATTTCAAGACAATTATGAATACAGGTCATACCATTAAAAGAAAATAATCTCAAGAAACTCATCGTGACAAAATAAAGTCATTATAGCATTTTTTTTTCATCGAAATGATACAAAAAGTAAAGTCTTTTTTATTTCTAAACTTGGATCTTATCAAGGGAGTACTGTCTTAAAGTTTTGAGGAGATAATAAAGCAAAGGCTCAACAGTGGGATTATAAAGAGGATCAAAAATGACAGTTTTGGTTATATGGGTTTAGTTGATAATTTTAAAAACATTGTGGTAATAGGAGAATAAAGGCAGAGTGCTGCACAGTCTGGTCACTGTTGTACATTGATCTCAGGTCCATAAATGAGTCTGCAGATGAACCACTGTTACTCACTCTATCATCCACTATCGTCTGCTCCTTAAAGCATCTCTAACAGCTGCTGTCACTGTGTGCACCATCCTCTGAACACATATTGATCTGATCAATAATAATCATGACCAATGCAGCTGTGTGACGCATGACAATTACCTCGTCAGCCCGGCCCCTGTTAGCTCTGTCAGCTCTGTCAGAATAACAAACACATCAGTCACAGCAGACAGTTAGATCCAGAGGAAGAAGACAATCTGAGAAACTGGTTTGTTCCACTTATTGATGGAGTTAAACTGATGGCATGAAACATGATCAGCAGCCAGGAAAGGCTTCAGCTTTCGAAGGAAGACGTCAAAGGATGTATTAACCCAGGCAGATAATGTAACTTTTGAATGAGATAAAGATAAATTGAGTTATAAAAGAAAAACATAATGAGGTTCTGTTGATGTTTGGTCTGTTTATGAGCCGTGAAATTACTATAACCAAATGTAAGATGCTTTGATAGCTTCCAATTAAACCAGGATATTCAGAGCCTGGCTGTTTGAATTTTTTTAATCTGATGCATGGAACACAGTTTTTCTGGATCGGTTAATTCAGTTTTATTGTTTTCCTTTTTGGAAACTGGATTTGCAACCTGATCCAGACATAGATTTATACACATTAGCATCACACAGAATCCCTTTTCTTCAGCCTGTTTGACTTGATTGTATGAACATCTAATCCCAGGTGTGAACTTAACATCCTGGCCTCAATGCTATAAAATGTATCCTATATGTTTTGGGGCACATTTAACCTCTTGGCTGTCTCTTTTTCAGACTCTGGAGCTGTGTATGAAGTCAAACTGGTGGCCTACAATGGAAACGGGGAGAGTGACTGCTCCAAGAGATTGGTGTCCTTGGCGGAGGAAGGTGCTAGCAACCCGGCTGCTGGTGAGTACGATCACAGACAAGAGCAGTTTTCAACAAGTTATTTTACTACGTCTGGGGATGTAGAGTGAATTCAAATTAATTCAGGTCAAAATCTGCCCAAATGTACCCACAGGAAATCTACCTTTATGAATACAAGAAGCTTACCTCCTATTTTGATAAACATAACTTGAATTAATTAAACTAATGTGTCTGCGGTGGATCTGCGACTCCTGTATTCTGCAAGGTTTACTTCCTATTTTGATTTTTTCTTAAGCTGTTGTTAAATCGTCAACTTAAAAAGCACACTTTCTGTAAGTAAATCTCTCCATTATGCTGTCAGACACTTAGGATCACATGAAGATGCATTTCCCCCGTGGATTACTCTGCAGTCAATATGGATGTGCTGCACCTGATGGTCACAGTAATCAAGGAGCAGCTTCCAAAAGATCTGAACCTATTAGTCCTTTGAGTAACAAAGATGAAAATAAAGAGGAATACGGGAGGAGGGTTTGAATTGACCTCAAAGTCACACATTTTGAATAGTTAACGTCAGATGAAAAATATTTTATGCTATCCCATAGCAGGATTCATTTTCCTTTGCATAGTATACACACAAAACAGAGGATAGATGGGTGTCTAAGTACACTTTATGAATCAAAATCAACTCCAATTTCTTCAATATTGTGCAATTTATAAAACTGCAAAAGAAAATTAGTTGAATATGTAAGAAAATCCTTAATCTGAAAGCATAATCTAATGTTTTATGACTCAGATATAGAAATGTGATGGTGCTCTGGGACTTTAATGGGCACAGTGTGGTATCTTTTTCATATTTTTGCACTCAGTCTCATTTACATAGTTTGAATATTAGATTATAGCTCACCTATGGTGTTACTCTGTCTTGTACTACCATTTTTGTAGTGACAGAAGCACCGAAGGACCGTGTCTGTCTGTAAGATAAATTATAGAGTGTGTGTGGCCTTGTTTATGACCTTGTGTGTGTTGGGCTGTGTCTGCAGAAGGGAACAGTCTGTGTCAGTGCAGGGACGGAGAGGCCTCTCTGGGCAGCATCGTCATTGGCATTCACATTGGTACCGCCTGCATCATTTTCTGTGTGCTCTTCCTCATGTTTGGATACCGACGCAGGTAAGAGCAACAACACCGTAAACACTTTTAATTATCCTTTAAATGTATGAGAGAGTCAGAATGCATCAGAAACAGAAACATGGACCAGGCGAAGTGTTCTGCAGTATTTTAAGTTGTAGTTACAAAGATGTGAAGAGTCTCTCCTCAAAGCTGGACCCTGTTCTTAGTTTGTTTTGCAGTAAAGGGACCCAAGATAGCTGGACAGTACCGAGGAACAACACAGGACACAACGGTGTCCCTAAAGACGGAGCAAACCGGCCCAGAATGGAGTCAGTGCCTCAGGTAGTCACTCAGAAATACTTCTTCTTTGTTAAAACATTTATTACGTTTCCTTCACAGCACTACTGGGCAATCAGTGGATCCATCATTTTAGTCCAACAGCCGGCTACGTTCATCAGCACCATGTAAAGTTAGCGAATCCTGGTTATGTCCTATCAGTGCTCATTTACCAAGTGGAGCAAACGTAACCTGGCTCTTCATTTTATGGATAGAGTCTCAGGTTTAAACAGATCACTGCAGTATAAGTGCTGCATGTGGGTTGAAATTAACATTATCACTCTCCTGTTCAACTTTCTTCTGCTCTTCTGTCCCTTTTCTGTCAGGCAGTTCAGCTCCTGTTTCCAATATTAACACTCAATAAATTTAAGAAATTGTTTTCAACAAAGAAAAACACAGATCTCTCTTCTAGCTGCTAAACTCCATCAGTGGATGTGATATTGTCATAGAGACTTACCATAAATCAATCTGGTCCAGGACTGGCTTGCGGGGGTGGCCAATCAGGGTCCAAGTGGGGCTTATACCACCCTGCCCACCAGCTGGACCCGCCCCTGCTCCTTTCCAAAATTACAGCCACAGATACAGAGGAATTATAAAACTACATGTTCCTTTCGTGTATTGATAGTCTAACAACACAATTGAGTACAAATTGTGTATATGACCTTTGTTGTCAATAAATTACAGGCAGTGAATGTCTCCCGAAGGCCCCTATTTTTCCAGCTGGCATATATATATTCACTATCTTCTCAAGCAACAGCCTTGAAGTCTGATCACTTGATTATAATGCATTAATTATTCCTTAACATGCTGTTTGAGACTTGATTAGAACTTGTGACTTAGTGTTGAGACAGTTGTGAGACAATTGCTATATAACAGAGACCCGTGTCTGCAGAAATAACAAGGATAACAAGGGTTGTGGTTTCACAGTGATTAATAATGAAGGAGAATGTGTCTTCATGTCAATTTCTTATAAATCAGGGGAATCATTACATTAATTTGTGTTGAAAAAAATGCAGAAGTGTAAGGGTTTTAAGGTTAATTGCATGGATGAATGTGTCAGCACTGATGACTGATATTACTGTTCGTGCACAGACTTTAACAAAATACTCTGCTTGATAAAACAAGAGCACCACTGATGGGCAAATGGACCTCACGTTGACTTGCATATTAAACACTTTCTTTAGCAGTGAGGTGCTAAATCACAGAAGGCCAGGGTGGTGGGACAGAATCATTGGTATCTCAGTGCACTGTTTCACTGCATATCATAAGGAATACTCTAAAACTGTCCTCTTCATTGTTTTCCAGGTCTGTTCGTCACAGTGCCAAGTCGTCATTGAGCAACACACGTCAGGTTTGCCTGGCACGGTCACTGGCTAACACTGGTCAATAATATAAATACCCAACACCCTTACATCCCTTCCCATGTTCCTCTCCTCACTTTAGTACCTCTAACACCCCATTGATGAGCACCTCCTGTGTCTTTGATGGGGCGTCAGTTTTAGCTTCAGTCCCCCCAAAACCTGCTGCTAACATCCCAAAAGTAGCCTCCAAAAACTACAGCAATAAGCTTTAACAGAGACCAGGAGATGACATCCTGGTCCTTTGCCTCCCAAACCCTCCACCCTCCACGTCTACCTCAAACCAAAGCTTATGCCTTTACTGCCTGTGGAGAGAGAAGTCTTCAACAAGCTTTGCCTCTACAGATAAGATCCTGTCACATTCATTCTGTCAAACATCCTGGAGGAGTCTGCTCTATAACCAAAATATTTTATTCCTCAGACCACCTCTGGTGACTTGACAAATGAAGATGTGCACAGTGATCTTACGAACCAAAATGAAGCCAAATATTGTTGCCTGACTGGGACGTACCAGTTAGTCTGTTGACTTTGCCTTCAATTCTCTGCAATAAGAAAGGGAAGAAACATAGCGGCCTTTCGCAAAAGCCTTACGGAGGTGAGAGGCGGATAGAAATGATTGTCTTTAGCCATACATGCCATTAAACAGACCTTCTTTACTTAACTCCTCTGTATGCCTCCAAAGAAAGCTACCTCAGTCTGACAGGAGTGTTTGAGCCATAGTTGAGGCCAATGTTAGCCTGATGATGCTGCTTTTGCTAGTCTACCTCAACCAAAAAGATATCCTGTTAGGCTTTCCCTTCACTCAGTATTTCCCCCACCAGTGCCAGTGCCAGTGTATCGTGCCAGCCGCCAACCAGGCCAGTCCAAAGAGTGCTCACAGGGACGACTACCATGGAGAGTGAAACCATGACAGAGCCTGACCTCCACTGACACAACCTAAGCCTTACCGCACCAGAGATCGACAGGGGCTTTCGAGCCAGGTCACGTTTTCTTTCCATGGTGTTGCCTGGAAATCTTCACCATTTCTGATCAGGTATCAGAAAATGTCCACAACAATTACCCATGGCTTCCAAATATCCCAAGTGTCCATCTCCAAAGACGTAACTGTGCCGAAGATGTGGCTCATAGAAAAGGAAGACTTTGAAGAGTGCTGTGCAAACCTTTTTTTAAAGCCAGCATTCGATTCTTTCTATGAAGTCTCACTTGTTTGATTTTTTTTGAGCACAAACCTGATGGCGTACTGAAGACAAGCCAAAAATGACTGAGGCTAATGCTGTCAGGTTAGCTCTCCAGATGCCAAATTGGTCGACCTGGGACCTCGACGACTCTGCGTTGGCGGCTAAAAGAGTTTTAAGGTGATACTCGCTTGAATGCACGGACACCAGGGCTTGTTTTCACCGTGTCAGCATATCCAAAAAGAAAAAAAAGTTCTATGAAAACCAAGCTGAATGAGCCCCAAAGATTTAACATTTTGATGGTTTTCTTTCTTTTACTTTCAAGAGTTATTTTGAAAATACTGCATTAATTACTGTTTTGGATTGTTCCTGTTTGAAAGGGGGTCGCCTGCGTGTAAAGTGCTTTAACTGAACCCAAGCCAAAAAAACCTTTTCTCATGTTTTTAATTTCCATTTTTTAAAAAGAATACGTCATGATCTTAAGTTTGGAAGTCATTGCAGGCGCCCCCTCACGACAAGGGACTCTATTTTGTTTATTCTAACATTTATCCTTTTAAAAGTGACCAAAAGAAGATGTCAGATATTTTAAAAGACTTTAAATGTCAATATGATGAAAAAATAATTTCTTCCTTTTTCTAAAGTAGTAGAATTCTTGCCAAATATTTAGATATCTTAAAGAATTATGTAACCAAAAACCTCACCTACATTTTTAACATTCATGCTCCTTAACCTTTCACATCCTCATAACCAAAGCACAGAAACATGCTCCAGAGCGTGATAGTATTCATGTGTGTGAATGAAATAACAATGGGTGAACCTTGAAGGCAACATTTTTAAGACGGAAACACAAATTTAGGTTGATAGATTTAGATCAGCCCGACAGTTTGTGCATAAAATTGAGGTCCATCTGGAATTGACTTGTATTTTTTTCCCTTTGAGTAAAACGCTGTCCTCTTTCTGACACTCCTGTTTCTCTTTATGTGGTTAGCTTTGTTTCTACTAATCTTAAGCTGTTTGTGGTAGTTCCTTTACTGAATGCTTTGAAATAGCAGCACCTGTATTAACACATTATTTCCACCCTGCTCATTGGTTTATTATTAAGTGACCTTTACTAATACGTGGATAGACCTATTTTATGGCACCCTTTAGTTGTTGCTTTGAGGTACGTATAGCATCAAGTAGAAGGTATATTTTCCCTTTTATGAGCTACAGTTTGTGATACTCCTCAGTCTTCTCAAAAAATAGTTTAAGTTTGTTTTTACTTCACTCTAAGGTCTAAATAGTTCTGTTCGTGGTTCCCTGACGAGTCTGTTTCAGTTTACCTTTAGTATTTGCTTGATGGTTGTTGTTTTTTTTTCCCTAGGCAGTTTCTTCTTTTTGTAGGTTAGCCTGAGAAAATGCTGAAGAGTTGATTTTTAACTCATTCATATTTATAGTAGGGTGTTTCAAGGTACCCCTTCTTGTCCATTAACATCCCATGTATTTGGTTTAAATCATGATTAAGTCTGCAATGAGATACCTCTAGGCATCAGTTGTCAGGTTGTTTGAAAATACACATTGTTGACTGTTTGGAGACCTTTAGCATCTACTTTTACTCTATTTCATTTGTTTTGACCAGTACTAAGCCACTTTTCAGGTCCCTTCAGCATTCATTATCAGGTCAGTTTCCTGAAAACTTGATTCCTAGAACTAGAAACAGTTAGTTTTTGTTTCAAGGTACAGGTGTACTTTGAGGTTTCATTGAGGTGACATTTTCTCCTCCAACTACACTTTGAAGAAAACTTAATGTTAATTTGGAAATGTATCCTTCAGTGTATGTTCAAAGCTAACCTTGTGTATTTCCTTACGTAAATCTTTTTTTCTAGTGTGGTTGTCTCATTGCAGTTATAACCAATGGATCTACCTTTCATTTGACTGCCTGGTTTACTCCTATTGATTTTAGTTTTGGGCATAAAAAATTTGGTAAACTTCAGAAAGTAGGTGTTTATTAATTCTTGTGAACTTGTAAAGTAGCTCTCTGTGTTGATTTCAGATGGACTTTCAACAATGCGTCAAACGTGTATATTTTTTAATATTGACCAAGGGTTGAATGTTGCGTGTTTCTTCAAGCTTTATGGTCCTCAAGGTTCACCATACCCCTTAAAGAGTGTTAAATGATAACTCAAAGAGGAGCAAAACAAAAAACAGGCTTTTCAACACTTTTCTTACCTACAGACAACAAACTGCTAAACCAGTGCGATACCAAAAAGTGTATTTGAAATGAAGACCCAAAAAGTCGATGTGTTTTTGTAGTGTGAAGTGTGTAGCGGTTTAACTAGTTTTGAAATGGAAAGCATCTGTTGCTTCTGTTTGATTCATTTCTCTGCCTCTTTTCTGTTGAGTCTTTTGTTCTTCCTGCTGTGCTCAGGAAAAGTTGCCAAAACAAATGTTCACTTTTGTTGGAAAGTTTAATATTGTTATTATAATTATTATTAGCTCTGATAACATGAATTATGATGATTTGAAATGTTTTCTTTTGATTTGACTTGTGTACGGATGAGATGTTTGTTAGGTTTGCTCTGTAACGGTCTTTTTCAGCAGGTGATGTGAGTTTCCCAGAGACGTTCAAATTAACTCATGTTCTGCCCTGAAGAGCCAGTAACTAGAAGATAAAGAAGAAGAAAAATAAGAAAAAAATTGTAGGAATGTAGAAGCTGGCTGCTAGTACCGAAGAGAAACAATGCTTTAATGATTTTAATGCTTCTCTGCTCACAAAGCTTTCCACAGGTGTTTTGTAGCCGACTGAAAACTTAAAGCTTTAACCCGTGCTGACTGAGGCTCTGTGCTCAGTCTTTGGCCAAAATGGAAAAGTTTAGAGGTTAAAGAAGGATTGCAGAGGAGATGCAGTTGAAACAGAGACCAAGCTGTGATTTAAAATGCTTTTTTTTACTGATTAATGTCAAACATTTGTTAAACACAAACTCTGCTTTTACTGGTTTCAGTTCATACAAATGACAAAAAGTCAGGGTTCATTTTAGTTTGTTTGAAAATCCCATTTTCAACTACAACATTATACTATACTATAACTATTATGCTACACTATATCAGCCCCAGTTCTTGGTAAAGCCATAATCCACCAAACAGCAAATGTAACTTTAAGTCCATGGAGCTTTTATCAAGTTACCAAAAGTTTTTTCACAAGTTATTTTTATCACTGGGACTTAATTTCAATACTGGATCCTGTGATGGGAATGAACAGAGTTCTTCCAGAAGTACCAGGTTTCTGGTTGTCACGTTTCCATCGAAACCAGCAGGAATTTTAAGTCCAAGGATCTGCTTTTCAAGAAACTAAACTCGGCTTTTTCTCTCTGATCAGGGATTTTTGTTAAAATATTATTCCTGACACTTGATTACTCTCCTAGACCCGGTGACATAATTCCTCCAAAGGTTCCAGGTTCAAGGAATTTTAAAGCATTCAAACACACTTAAAGAAAACTGAACAGTGATTTTATTTCCTTCCTGCTATAGCATTATAACAGCTTGATATCCACACTTTTTGCCATTTGTCTGAACTGATCCTTTAATGTTATTTATTTATTTATTCAGCCTGAGACAACATCAGCACTTTGCCACAGAACATGTGGCGTTAAGTTGATAAAAACAAAGTAAACTTCATAGCCATTGTTGTTAAGTATCCTCATGATACCAGACTATAAGCTACTTGTGATTCAAGCCATATTTTACAGTTTTAAAGCTACTTACAGATTGAACTAAGTATTGAAGCTATCTCAGTGATACAAAAAAGAAAACATTGAGATGAAAATTTAAAATTAAAGTGTTGTAAATTAAATTAAAGATTATTGAAGAGAAAAGTTCTGCTCTCTAAATGGTACCCGCTAGCTTGGTCTCTGTGTGACTGCAGATCTGAACGTCCTGATCAACCACGGCTTCTTCCTCCTCTCTGATCACATTCCAACATGCCTCAAACCAAATAAAGACTCTTTCTTTAAGTCCTGTCTCTGTCTACTTTGTTCTCATCAGCATAGACTCAGTTACAGGAGCTGGTGTCAAGATGTCACACTGCTCTGGCATCATGGTGCCTGGTAACCAGCAGTAAGTGATAAACTACAACAGTCCAATGTTGGATTGACAGTTCAATCAGCCGCTTGGGAGTCCCCCTACTCATCCTCCATTCTCACCCTGTTTCCTGCTGCATCTCTTATTATCCTCTTGAATTGAAGGAATAAAAAAGCCCCAAAAATAACAGTAAATATGCAGACAAGCAGCACGATGGAGCATGAGAAATCTGTAAGGAACAACACTGATGCAGGGCTTTCTTCTTTGTTTAATTCATTTTTGAAAAATAGTGTGATGTTTAAAGTTCCAGTGAGAGATATTTCTTGCCCTCAACAACTACCTCATACTGCAGAACAAAGACTGAAAGCTAACGGTAAAACTCATCTTAACTAAAACTAAGCATTTTCAAAATAATGATAAAATAATAATAATAATAATAATAATAATAAAGAAAACTGCCCTGAATGAGCATCTGTTTATCAGCATGTCCCAGTTTCACCGTAAACAGTGAGTTTCACAGAAGCTTCACTCTAGATTACTTTTAACAGTATTACGCAGAGAAAGAAACTGATTTTTTTTTATTTTTTTTTCAAAATAAAAAGATTTTAATTTTATTGAAATAAAAAAAATCGCGAAAGGAATAAATAAAAGTCGTAAGTCAAGCTTTGTCGCATCCACAAGAGGAGAACAAAAACTACATTTCAGGTGGTTGTTGGATGGAGGTGAGATCCATTATTTCTGACAAATTCCAGGATGTCAAGAAATCTGAATGCTGATTTTCTTTAGTGACACAGCATCAAGGAGAATTGTTGCTCAGCGTAAATGCTCAATCTAGGACAGATAATTAGCTACTGGTCCAGATATCTGATAATAGGGCAAAATAAATCATCCTTACATTACCTTTGATGTCATAACAGGGGGTTGTGTTCCTCCTGCTTCTCCTCTCCATACAGACTGCTCTGACCGATTCCTGATTAGCCAACAGAACTTAAACTACGAACAGAAACTAAAACATTTACAATCACAAATCCAGACTCCAAGTTCTACAAATTCATGAGAAAATGTCACACCTACAGTTTTAAGGTGAAATCTCTCACTGAGGTTCTTCTGCTTTAAACAGAAAGATGAGAGATGACTGTTTAAACCTGAGAGACCTGTTCGTTCTTCCCTCACCATGCAAGAAACACAATAAACACGTACAATCCTAACATGCATTAACTACTTCACTTCAGTCAAACATTGACTCTGATATTTGCAGTAGACTTTATTGAGCATATATTAGACTCTGGTCATATTTTACATCATTTTGCACTGGGGAGAATATTATATTGGTGCACTCACATCCAGTTCATTGTTACATATAAATGACATAAATTGCACATTTGTTCGTCATATGTACACACATATATATATATAGTGTTGCATACATCACAACAGATAATTTCTTGCAAATACAAATAATTCAATTTGGCAAATAATGACATCTTTTTCGATTCTGGTAAAATCTCTCTATAGGCTATGATATATAAACTACTCTTCACAGTAGTTCTTACAATCATGCAAGGGTTTCTGATTATCCATTTGGCAGAGGTAGTGTCGACACAGACCCTGTGTGTGTGTTTGTGTGTTTGTGTGTTCGTGTGTGCACTTTTGTGTGTGTGTGCTTAGTTAATGGAAATGCTGAGTGTGATCAGGCTTCAGCGGAATACACAGTGGGCAGAAGCCAAAGGAAAACACTGTTATTTGTTACTTTGAATTTAAAGTTATAAATAAATAAATCAATAATTAATGAAATTAAGAGCAAAAATTGGGAAATTTTGTAGTAATCTGCGTCAAAGTTGTTGTCGAATCAACAAAATAAATAAAGCACTTGGGATGATGGATAATGCTCGGGGCTTAAGTGGAAGGTTACAGTAGAGTTTTAACAACTGTTATCTGCACTTGAAAGCAGTTTTCTGTACAGAGAATTAGAATTAAGCTACTGGATTGGATTTTAGAGAATGTGTTACCCTCGTTTTATCCGCTACTTGAACCATTTTCATGGTCACAAGAAAATCTTGCCTGAAGTATGATGGGTCAAAGCTTGGGCTACAAATAGAATCCAGAAAGTTCCAGATAAAAAAGAAATCTTGTTGCATACAGTCTTTGCATTCTTGTGCAGATTTCTTTTCATGAAGAAAAGGGGAATCCTGTCCCTCCTCTACATCCAGAATTCATAAAGAACATGTGAGGGCATTTCCTACAACAACTGGGTGAATTAAAAGTTTGTGCAGACTTTGAGGATCTTGATCACAGCTCGAGTTCCTCCGAAGAGTAAAGAAAGTGGCGTACCATGCAATCCTGTACTGGATTTCTCTGAGCTTGAAACCGTTGACATCTTCATTAAAAACATGGAGTTTATCCAAACAGTCTTAGAGTCTGTTTAACCTGGGTTTCCACTGTGAGGGTTCGAGCTCAGGTCAGACTCCATCTCCACTCCGACTCCATGACATCGGTGGGACAGATGGTCCACAGAACGAGGCGAGGCGTTGCTGGACCGATGGCCGCGGCAGCAAGCTAACACATCAGAAAGGTCCGCTCGAAAAGACGGGGTGAAGAAGCCGTAGATGACCGGGTCACAGCATGTGTTCAGGTTCCCAAAGACAAACAGTATGTGGTGCACGTACTCCGGCGTGTGCTTGATCATAGCGGGCTGGAACCAGTACCAGATTCCCATGAGGTAGTAGGGGGTCCAACAGATGACGAATGAGCTGACGATCACGATGGTCATCTTTAGGGTTTTCATGCGGGCTTTGGGTATCATGTCGGTTCCACTGCGTCTAAGACAGTGCTCACCTTCTGCTGAAACACAAGAAACAACTCAGTAAGCAAATTCACCACCAAATACAAACTTTCTGCTGACCAATAAGTTTGAAAATTGGTGTTTCTGCATGTGTGAGCATAACCAAGACATTTTGTCCCGATATGGGAAACCCATGGGCCCCACACATCTACCAAAGGATTAAGGACAGTTCTATATTTTATCAAAGTTTCTTCGTAGCTAAGTTAAAAAACAGTTATTTCAACCTGTGACTCGATAAAGTGTTTGCCAGGTTATGTAACACCTGAATGCAAGAAGCAGTAAAGGAGAATAATTGAGAAAGTAAGTCACCAAGAGAAAGTATTAACCACATCAACTCAGCTGCAGCCACAAACATGGAAGGCAGTGCAATACATCAGATCAAATAAAGAAAACCAAGACTTTAATTTCTTTAAAATGGGCTCTGAGGGCTATCTGAAAAAGCTAGTGTTTTTAGTGGGATAGGGATTGCATTTCCCATGAGCACTTGAAACCCACTGTCATGAGAACATGACTCGTAATAAGGCGTGTTTGTTTTGAAGCAAATGAAGCTTTCCTTTGTTCAAGACAACTTTCTGCCGGATTCAAAGTGACAAGGTAATGTATACATTGTTTGAAATGTGAACACAATCAAACTTTGTGAACCCAATTTGTACCGTAGTTTAGTAACCGACTATGTTTATAGTCAATCACAGCCTGGTGCTATGGGGCATGGTTGAAACGTGTAACGTTAATGAATCCTGTTTATGTCCTACCAGTGCTCATCTACCAACTACAACCTCACCAAGCTGGTTTTAGTTGCTGCTGCATGTGGGTTGGGATGAACATTATCACAAACAACTTAGCCCGTGTTTTAGCCCATGCTCCATCACTCTCCTGTTAAGCTTACTTCTGTTCGTCCTTTTTCTGTCTAATGGTCCAGCTCCAGTGTCTAACATTGCTACAAAATAAATCTGGGTTTTCAGCAGAGAAAAACACAGGTCTCTCTCCTCCCTGACAAAGAAAAAGGTCCCTTCTTGCCCTCTGTAGATTCACACACCTTTGCTTTTGAGCATCTGCCCATTGATCTTGGTGAGGATGCGGGTGTAGCAGAAAGTCATGACCAGCAGAGGGAAGACATACAGCGTCACAAAGTGAAACATGTTGTATGCTGTCTCCTGCCACAGATACTGGAAACTTCCATGGGTCACACACTGAGTGAAGTCCACTCCGTCTGCTTTAATGGCTCGAAAGATGAAGAGCTGAGGATGAAGAGAGTGAAGAGAGATGAGGAATGAGTTTCATGCAGTCACAGAAAAACACAGATAAAGTTTGTTTTTTCATTAAACAAACTTTAGATCTGTAAACCAGACAAAGATCTACAGACCTCAGGCTGTTCTTTGTCTCTGTGGTGTGCATTAAATTCAGGTTAATGCACCACCAAACATCAGCAGCTTTTTTGAAATTCACCAGATTCGGCCCAAAAATTGGACAAATCATTTCACTGCTTGGCTGTATGTTTCTTCTCTGCTATTATTTGAAGTATTATTTATTTACCTACTGGTTTGTTTGTATTTAGAGATGTTTGATGACAGATTGTGGGAAATGTAATTTTAAGCAGCATTGACTGTCCAGTCTCCAGATCCTAACTCTGGCTTTGAGGTTCAGCTGTAGCATAACAAGTGAAGAAAAATCAATAGCAGTGGATACACAGGGCAGAGTTTGTAATGATATCGACCAACAGAAAATGGTTTACTGCTGTAAACAACATTTTATCACAAGAGAGATCGATGAGGCTCTGTAAATTGTCTCACCGATACAGACTACTGATAACATCGCCTTTAAATCCTATTTGTGCGCTCTGTGCATGCTGCTGTCCTGCAGTTTATCTGTTTTAAATTCAGTGTCAGTCAAGTTTGGCCTTTTCATGGTGTAAAATAGCCTGACTCGCACTTAATGCATGCTGGGATACAACCCTGTCACAGGAGCATTTAACAGGGATACACGATGGTACAGAGGGAAGGAAGGAAGGGTCAGTAATCTGCTTTCACACACATCAGATATCAGATCAGACTGACACACAGCCCAACAGCTTCTCACCCTGCTGCTTCACCAGTGACAGATCAGATCCTTGAATGGGTTTGTTATCCAGGTTTATTTCTGGCTCTGCGTCCTCCTCAGAGGAAAGGCTGTCCAAAGCACAGTGCAGTTAAAGACCCACCGGATGAAGCCGGAAAATCTCTTGAGCCGCTTTGAATCTTTTTACGGGCCATTTAAACCAAAGTGCTTTCCTGCTACATACGGAGGCGAAGTCAATTACATTTAAAGCCTGTGACTGTTTTGTTTGTTTGGTTGTCTTTATTTTCTTTAACAAAATCTGAAGTCTTAATGATAGAAAAGGGGCATCAATTTTCTCAGTGTTTCTGGTTCATTGCCTCATAGCAGCAGGTAAATACACTGTAACGACTGCAACAGCATCCTTGATGTATCAACGTCTATCCACTAAAAGTTATTGTCTTTGTTGAAAAGATCCACTCATAGAGAGGGCTTTTTGTTAAAGAAAGTCTCTTTAAGGCTGCCCCCCTCTCTCTGATTGGTCATCCTTCTGGAGGCTTGTTGGGGGTAGGGCTAGGGGACCCCAACAGGCAAGTCCTTGGTGTTTGAGGCCAACCCCTGGCCCCTGTCATGAACCAGTTAGGAGATCTTTATACGATGACCTCAACAGGGCTGCACAATATCGGGATAAAATGTTAATGGGATATTTTGTTTCCTGGGATATACTGGGAGTTATTTTTTTGTGATATGTTTCTAAGTTTACTCCTCCACTCTGTTATGAACTCAAACACTCACTACTTCTTTGTGTGGGGGCTCAAACAGCTAAAATTGCATGCCAACTTTTCCCAGACTTATTCTTTCCTGCCCCCTTGTCAAATTTCAGCTGAACAAATGTTGGAAGCAGGAAATGATCTGCATAAAGCATTTGCCTATGTTTATATCATGACAGGCAGGGGCGTGTCCAGAGGGTGGCCAAAAGTGGTATTGGCCCCACCTTGAAATATGATTTACCACTGCCAAATCTGCCAATGGCATCATGGTTTACAAGGGGCTGGAGTAATATTAAATTAACAACTGTTGAAAAACTTCCTTAGCATTTAAATGAGACACTCTTTGTCGACCGAGGACACAAGAGGGAATAACAATCGAAAATTTCCAGCAAACTTTTTATGCTGTCCTACTCTAAATATCGTGTTGGGGAAACACCACCAAGAGCTATTCAAATATATTTGAAGTAGCTGAAAGTTTGACTTCGGAAAATCTTCTTTGTCTTCAAAGAATTAGGCTTAAAAGATGTTTATCCATTGTTTTTTTTTTTTTTTTTTCCTTATGTTGTTTTTTACATCCCAGACAAGGAAGGAGACAAGGAAGGAGACAAGGTCGAAGACCGACGTAACTTTCATCCATCTGTACCTGAGGGGAGGCGAGCAGCAGACTGAGGCTCCAGGCCACCAGCAGCATGCGTCTGTTCCTGAGTCCAGCATCCAGAGAGTCCAGAGGGTGCAGGATAGCCCGATACCGATCTAGACTCACCACCACCAGAATGAAAGCTGCTGAGTGCATGGCGAAGAGCTTCAGAAAACACAGCAGCTTACACATGATGTCCCCGGCGTACCACTGCACCGTGATGTTCCACACAGCGTCCAGCGGCATCACCACAAACGTCATCACCAGATCAGCCGCCGCGAGGCTGGCGATGAGCGGGCGCAGGTGAGCAGCCAAACGATAGCCCCGCCCCCAGCACACACTGATCAGGACGGACAGGTTACTGCAGGCGGCGAACACAAAAAGCACCAGAGTGGCTGCAACGCGACACTGAGCCGCCACCGTGAAGGAAGGAGCTTCCCACGGAGGAGGAGAAGGAGGAGAGGAGGAGTTCATCAGGGAGAAGGCAGAGACGTTTAGAGGGTCACCACGGGGGGAGATCCACAGGGACAAGTTTCCTGACATCCTGAGACACAGAGAGAGGACACAAGAGTTAGAAACAAAGCACCATGCCAGTCACAAGCACTGAAATCACAACGTCAAAAAGGGCACTTTAAATCATGGGTCCAAGGAACCAACAAGACTCAGCTTTGCATTGCATTCTTTTAACAAACCAATCAACAACTTCAGAAGTGACTTATCAAAAGTTAGGTGAAATGCAACCCCGCACTTTTTAGTTCAATACATCTCCTAGAGGGAAGCCCATTCATTGAAATTGTAAACCTAGATGATTCGGAATTTTTCCAACTTATGAAGTAAGACCAACTTTACACAAAATGTAATAAAAATAGTAGATATAATTACTTTGAAGTAATGATCATGAGGTACCAGAACTCTTCTGAGACTAACATCTGGCTTGTAAGAGATCTAAGAATTTCACATGAAATCTCAATTTTGCAGATTATTCATTTGCAAACTACATAGTATAAAGGGAGCACAGTAAAGCTGATTTGTGGTTTAAGTTTGTCACCGTCATGTAGGTTTTAATAACTTACTTTTCCCATCAGTTAATAATTCAGATTAAGGGTTTGTACTTGGAGTGTTTGCAAATGCATCTTTGAGTTTTTAGAGGTGTGGATTCAATCAAATTTGCTTGTTTTTTGTTTGTGGGCTCACCTAAAGCAGAACTGTCCAGACAGAGTGTTTTTGTCTTTTGGCAATGACAGATTTACACAGCAGCAGCAGCAGCAGCATGTTTTTTTTGTGGGAGAGTCTGGGTGCTGAGGGCAAATTATTTAAGACCCTTTCTCTCTGCAGGTTTAAATGTCCTCCATCATCTCGAATACAGTTTATTCTTTGAGTAAGGTCGTGATACAACTACAGAAAATGTGCGACTATGAAACCCAGCCTTTCTGCGGACATTATTCTGCAGGCTTCTATGCAGAGGCATGGATTTATAGCAGAAACCGTTGGCAGTGTCGAAAAGAAAACGGTCTGCAGTGTTACATATTTTATGTCAGTATTTTTGGTTTCTGGATATTTCTGGCTAATGGAAGCTTTCAGGGAGGTGAAGGATGAAGATATGGACACAGATGGTCAAATTCAGAAGAGCTCAGGCCTGAAGATTCTCCTACTCATACACTAAATGTTGCTTTCATATGTACGGAACTGAACTTCATAAATTAAAAAGAGGAAAAGTTTAGAATATGAAATGCAAATATATAATCTAGGAGTAGTAGGAGAAAAGACCACGTCTTACAGAGAGAGAGAGAGAGAAATTTTCCCTGTATTTTTGTGAAACAGGAAAAAACAGGAACCAAAGAGAACAGCATAACCCTTCATGACAGTAAACACTCATGTTGGGAACTTTTCAGTTAAGTATTTTAAAATCTAAACCTTTTTTCATTCACTTCTCCCTCCTTTCTCAAGATTGTAAGCCCTGCCCTTTTTGTTTTCACCTGAGTCATTACTCTCTTACCTGGCCCTGATTACCTCACATGTACTTATATTCAATCCAGTGTAAACTTTGTGCATATCCTTTGTAATTCTCATAATTTTTTTCTGGATCATTCATCATACTCCTTCCTTTTCATTTTTGTTCTTTTTGTTCAATCTCACTCTCCATTTGTAGGTTTCCTTGTGTTTCTCCTTGTTGAACATTTTTTGATGCTTCCTTTTCTTTCTTTGGGTGTTGATTTTTCTGAACTCTATAACATGAAACAGCTCCTCTGTTTTTGCTTTCTTCTTTTTTATACATATTCTGCATAAAAGTCTGCTGCTCCTGCATTTCCTTCGCTATTCTCAGTACTTCTGTCACTGTTACTTTGAGCTATAACCTACAAGTTGAGCACACAGGTGCTGATGTCAGCAGGTATCCATGGCAGAAGAGCTGGCAGAGTGTTTTTTTCAATAATGGAAACCACTTGTGTAAAAACATTCTCAAGCTGTTATGCCCACTAGTACATCTTATTGAGTGGAGAACCATAGTTTCACACATACAGAATCTATATAAAACACAGAGAGTCAATAAAAAATATTCTCTCAAGACACTTTACAAAGAGAGCAGTGACATTTTGTACTCTATGTTATAGTTTTAATAAAGACCCAACGTCAATACAGGATAATGAGTATGATGTCATCTTAATCTACTATGAGTCGACACCTGTGCAGCCCTTGGTAAGTTACAGTAGTATGTTATAGTGGTAAGATCAAACTTCCTTTACCAGGCAGAAACCTCAAGCAGAACCAGACTCATGTTAGACCAACTTCTACTGAGACCATATGGAGGTTGAAAGGGATAGAGGGAGAAAAAGAAAAAGAGAGAGTGATGGATGGAGTAAAATAACTATGACAACATGAATACAATACAGACAGTGAGGTATGTGTGAGATTTGCAGGGACTTCCAATTAGTGGTAATAGACTAACATGAATGGAGGAGTCTCAAATTAGCATTTTTTTAATTGTACAGTGTTCTTAGCATAATCAGCCATTACATAGTAATCAAAATTAACCTGAGCCTGACAAGAATTACATTGCTTTGACTCAAATCATAAAAATAAACCCTGTATTTGACACATTCTTTGAAGCAGTTTCCCCCCTCCAAGTCTCTCTCTCTCTCTTTTTTTTATATCACACTGGTGTAGCAGTGCAGCATTTACTTTAATGATGAATCTAAAAGTCAGGATCATAAAGGACACTTCACTGCTTTCTTTTAATTCACAGATCAAAACACTGGGATGGGTAACTCTGTATTACTACGCAGTTCTCAAATTCAAAATTATAGAGCTTAATACAAGCGATTTAAAATGTGATTAATTATAAGAATTAGTCATATAGCCATTGAAGATAAAATATTCCCAGCATGTAAAAGCATTAAATGAGATGTAAGGTCTATTTTAAAAAAAAGTGTGCATGGTGTCATAGAGGCAATTTGCAATTTGTCCTGCATGACTAAAGAGATATTTAACAATCATTCATTTATTTGCATCTGAAATTCTAGTTTATATCAGTGTTAAAAATTGAAAATACAAACAAATATAAGATAAAGACAAACACAAAAGGTTTAATCATTGCAGGGTGTGCAATGTACAAAGCACATGAAAATGTCTTCATGGTTTAACATTTTCAGTTTGTTAATGCTTCTTGTTTTCTGGCCTATCTAAATGAAGCCTATTTAAATGGAGTTATGTCGTGGTTGTTGTTTTTAAATGCACAAGGACTCGAAATCTTTCCCATGTGAAAGCCAAGTAAACCAGTCTTTGTGTTCTGAGCAGCAGTGATAAAAGCAGCTCGTACTCCTGATGCAGACAACAGTGGCGTTGTTTATGTTTCAGATGGTGCAGCAGCGCCCTCTGTCGGCTGAATTCTGCATGTCCTTGTGTGTTGTTGCACCAAAGACTGTCAGCAACATGATGATTCATTTACACTCAATAAAACCCGACACTGCCCTCATAAATCGTCTGCTCTTTTTGAAAAGAAGCTGGGAGAGAGAGTCAGGTTCCTCTTTCTGTTACTTTCTCCTCATCCTCACATGCACACATTACACTGCATCACTTCTTCATATGTGGAGAGGAGGGAGAGGAGAGGAGAGGAGAGGGGGGGACGCGCCCTCATCCCCCGCCGACCTGCTCACACTCACTCATACACACTTAAAAACACTAAGTCAGCAGCAGCACTTTGAATACAGTAAAAGAGGAGAAGGATAAAGAGCTTCTTACCCGGGAACAGTGTGCTCAGTTTGCCGGTGGTCCGGTGGGGAATCAAACCTGCAGGATTCCGGTCCCGGATTGGAGCTGTCCAATGTGCTGAAGCATCACTTCTTCTCCGTGCGCGCCCTCCATCGCGTTAACCCCCCCTCACTCACTTTTTTAACATCCCCAATAAATCATCGATTTGACCGGATCACTTTGTGTCTTGTTACCGCCTCCATCTCCTCCAGCTCTCTGCCCTCCACTGTAAAATAAAAAAAACCTCCTGTGTCAACGGCGCGAGGATCGATGGCGATTGGTTAATTAAGGCGGGTGACGCGCGGGGTGTTGCAGCGGTAGACTGCACCTTTGTGATATGAGACATATCCTGGGGAATTTCCAGTATGAGCGGAGAGAAGGACTCTTTGTGCAGAGCAGCTGAGACACAGATCTGTCTTGCTGTATGTCTGTCCGTCAGTATTTATTTATTTATTTATTTATACAGCTCTGGAAAGAATTAAGAGACCACTGCAAATGTCTCAGTGTCTCTGATTTTGCTATTTATAGGTATATGTTTGAGTAAAATGAACATTTCTTAATCATATAAACTACTGACAACATTACTCCTGATTTCCAAATATTGTCATTTAGAGTATTTATTTGCAGAAAATGAAAAATGGTTAAAATACCAAAAAAGCCCACTGTTTTCAGACTTCAAATAATGCAAAAAAAAAAAAAAAAAAAAAAGGTCATATTCAATTTTAAACAACACATTTCTAATTTTTTTAGCTCAGGAAGGGTTCAGAAATCAATATCTGGTAGAATAACCCTGATTTGTAATAACATCTCTCATGCATCTTGGCTTGTTCTCCACCAGCTTCACAGAGGAGAGTGATGACCTCAGCAATGGTTTTTATACTTTTCCTCATTAAATAAGATTTGGTTCAGGTGATCACCTCATCAGTACCTTCTTAGGTAGAAACAGGTAGAAACAAGTGTGCTTGCGTTGGAATTCAGCAGACACTGCAATGGAATTACTGTCATACATCTAGAGATGCTGATTTCTGAAAAAATTTACAGTGGTCTCTTAATTTTTTTCCAGGGATTTATTTATTTATTTTATCAAATTCATGTCACAGATTGCTCTATGAGTTGAGGGATCATTCGCCTCCTGCAACTGTCAATTTAAGCTACAGTCTCAATGAAGCGTCGTTTCTGTTTTTCGGTGTAAATGCACCGCTGGCTCACCATGAAGGTCATATTAAAATATCTGCAGTGTGTCCCCTCCATTTAATCCTTAATCTTTAATTAAGAGGTTCAAGAACAGCTTTGAAAGTCCCTTACAACTCCCGCTGAGATCCAGATATGTAAAATGACTTATAATGATACAAAAATTCTATTAGAAAAATCCAAACACACAATAGATTAATTGTGTCAATACTAATAAAAAATGAGTAAATCAAAATCAGAAAATACACTATGAGACTTCAATGTAAATTTATGGCAGAATCCAAACAATAATTAACCAAATTCTGGTATAACAATATTATATTTCTGGGAATTGTCTTCAGTCCGAATGATCATTTTCCTCTACTTACATTAATTAACTGTTTCCAGCTGAGGATCACTGTCAGAGGTCTGCTGCTGAGCGATGTTCCCTCCTTACTCATTGCTGCAATGATTGTTATGTTGCAGTTAACAAAGTCATTCTGGTTAGAGATTGTGAGCTGCAGCTCTGCTAAGCAGCTGGGAGTGGGTAAGGTGGGCTGAGTGGTTATACCCAGGATGCTTCTGTGATTTGTAACCTAAGATTTGTTGTAACCATGAGTGAGGAAGCGATGCAGTTGATATGAGTCCCTGCTGTTCAAGGGTGGGTTGGGTGAGTGGCCTAACTGATTCAAACACACACTATCACAATGATTCAACCCTGTTTCAAGTCTGATACAAAACCTATATGACCTTCAGCTGACCCTAAAATACCTGTATAGTGCCAACACCAATCCTCCACTTATTGCGTATTGCAATTCATAAAATTTATGAAACAAATGATGCAAGTGTAGGCTACAAAGATGGATGTATGGTGCATCAGAATAGCTCAGTTCCTAGAGCTGACATCACATGGATAGCAGCCATGATTCCTGTTGCATTGGTCGTAGAATTTCCTCTTTTTCAAGTCGCACTATCCGTTAAAGTCAACCCCCCACCCTCCAAAAAGAAAAAAAACCTAACCTGAAACACTGATGATATCTAAGTGATGTCATTTCTTCAGCAACAAGACCCAGTAAATAAAGTTGCCAGGTTGGAAACATTGACTTCATATACATGTAGCGTTTATCCCTCTTGGAATCAAAACAGATGATTTATAAAACTTTTTTTTTTGTAGTTTTACAAATAAAGAAGTGAGCTTTAGAAACTGAAACTGTTTTTAGGCTGCAGTTTCTCTCAAATTCTCTGCATGGGCTTAATTTTCCAACACTTCTTATACTCAGCACACACAAACAGAGCCCTATCCTCTGTGTCAGGATGTAAGTTTTTCATTAACAAATCAAAAGGGCCTCTGAGTTCAATGTAAAAGTTAATGTTCAATGCTTAATTGATAAATGCACACTTTGAGATGATTGGATTTTTGAGTGTCCAAGAATTATCAAGAAGACGCCTTTATCTGCTATAGGACACTAAGTTTGATGAGAAAGAATCTTTAGAAACAAGAAGTGTAATAAAGTCCTCAGACCATTACAAACCATTTTTTCCCAACTGGAATCAACAAGTTGAAGCCCTCTTTTGCACTTGCAAGTTTCTAACACAATCAATTCAATTTGACTCAGAAATTTTGAAACGAAGCCCATTCATTAAGTTAAAATCTTATTGAGATTGATATTAAATTAAACAAAAGAAATTGACTGTACAATAGAAGACATGAAGAAGTGATTGCGAGGGATTAATGGTCGATTTATGGATCTACCTTCTATTCTCGCCACATCATCTATTCCAAAGCACAGGCCGTGTTCAGCCGTCTGTGATTTATGACATCGTTCTGCAGAGAGGCTCTTTATGTCGTCTGAAGCCTGTCTCTGTTTGATGCCTCCTTCTCTGGTGAGTAACCCTGGTTTCTGACGGTAGTGCTTAGACCCAGATTGATTTACAATCGGGTAAGCTGATCCACTCACAGTCAAGACACAATATCTACCTCTGAATGCATGAGAATTATACAGAAATTAATAGTGAAGTAAATCTTTAAAACAGACATTATCTGTAACTGACAATGAATAATTTTCAGAATTGTTTGAAAATAAGTGTGTGAAATTGGCTAATGATGTCCAAAAGTCCATAAAAACTCAGTTTGGATACATGAGTTTGTTTCCTTGGTTTGTTTAATACTTCTTTCTAACTGATAATAACTGCTGAATAAAGGTGATTTACCTTGAACAACAGCAGTGAAACCAGGATCACACATCAAATCAAACTGATCCCATACAGGAGACATATTCTCGCTCTGCTTTTTGATACCGTGGTAAATAAATATAGTGGTGAAAATATTAGTGACGGTCTCAAGCTGGTCTTAAAAGTGAGTAAATAAGGATAGATATACCAATGTGAGAGCAGCCTGAGGAGCTACTAAACCCCAAACATCAGATGAAGAAACAGATATACACAGGTATGACGGATACATAACAGATAAAAGAAGGTTCAACATCCTGTTCTACAATCCAGGAGCTTCAGCTTTACATCAGACCCCCCACTTCCCATCCTGTCCTGTTCACCCAACTGGGTTTGTGATTTGCATGACCACTTATTCAGTACGTAATATTTCTTACCGTCTAAAATAACATATGTAGGTGTAATAAAAAGAGGCATCTTCAACTAGTTTCTGTAAAAAAAGTAAATATAGTGTTCTTTCCATTCCTGCACATGAAAAGATCTTCTGTATCAAGGATTTCAGAAATGTTGCAAAAGTTTGGTTATTTCTCAGGTTACACAGATGCCCATCATCAGCTTAAGAGACCATCACTAAACTGATAGTTTAGTACTTGTTTTGTCTTCTTTGTAAGTGATATCTTTATGCATTTTCTTTTTTCTTTATTAGTATTAAAGCTGATGACAGACAGAAAAGCCCTGTTACACTATATGAACATTTGAACTTCAAAGTCAACTGTGAGACCATCAATCTGTATATTTTAACAAGATGGACAAAACAAGCAGCTGAAGAAAAAACCTGACCAATTCTTATTGCACTGTATTTCATTATAAAGTAGGAGATTGTATATTGTCATATCATTTATCATATTATGTGCTATTACATTCTAACAGACAGTACTGTATCTTATTATATTGAATTAAATCATACTCAATCATGTTTTATTGTATCATATTTTATCATACTGCATCAAAATGTGTTGTTATCTTTCCTATCCTTCAGCATCCTGCATTTTTTAACCTAAGGTCTCTGTTGTTACTCCGTGAGAGATAACATTAAAGTCTAAAAAGATGATAAACTTGAACCTTTGATGTTTAAGTATGGAAAACAGTGACTACAGTTGTTGGTGTTTTGGCTCAAACTTAATTTTAACTCCAAATTCTGTTTTATTTACCTTTTTCTTTCTATTGTTTTTAGCTTTTTTTTCCGTTTCATGATTATCTGCGTGGTCCTCCTCTTACCTCAGATCCACATGGTCTTAGTTTATGTTGACCCTTTAAATAGGGTTTAATTTATAGTTCAATTGCTGTTTTTCATTCTTTCTCTTCCTTGAACTTTTTTATTTATGCATCTTTTAAAGGTGCTGTATAAATACAATTTTTACTAGTAAAAGCACATTTACTATTGATTTATCAATTTAACTCTCTGAATAATTCACTTTTTCAACACATATAGTGCTTTAGAAATAATAGGAATGTATAATACAAAAGTTGTCTTGCCTAAGCCATTTTTTTGTGATTAAGATATGATTTGATGCATATTTACTTTTTGTTATTACAGACAGCATCATATCTCCTGTTGTACAAAGAAATGTACCACCAGGTAATGTTGTGACATTACCTTTCGCATGTTCACCGTATCATCTAATATGCTGTAAACGGGAGATTCTTGTATAATAAAAGGAAATTAGTGGTAAATTTAGTCTTAATTTACAAACGTATAAATCATAATTAAAAATAAGCAGCTTTTATGTAATTCAGGAACCCTTACTCCTTCAGCTTGCTTAAAATAGCCTTATTCATTAATAAAAGCGACAGACCTTAAGGATAAATGGAGTTTAACCCTGTACAGCCACCAGAGGGCTCAGTCTGCATGGTAGTCACCAGAACAGCAGCTTCCAGCTATATCACACTCAGTTCATTGTCTGCAGCCTGTAAGCAAGACTGTTGTAATGTGCATTGTTGCACAGCCTTTAGATGACACTGTCCAGTCTGCAGGTCACACCAAATGAAGACAGAGGGGATTAAAGGAATTCTATTAGTCTCCAAAACATCCTATGAATTAATATACTCATTGTTCAACTACAGGAACGTGTGAACTGTAAAATATTATAACCCTGTACAACATTAATACACAGATCCTTGCACAGACTAAAACTGAAAAGGAGGGAGCAAAGAGGATTTTGCCAACAGAATTGAAATTTCTGTAAATCTTATGTTAAGCTGATATAAATAATTTAATTTATCAACATGCAAAGTAGGTCAGCAAGTCCACCAGCATCATGTTTGTGCTGAAAATCTATTGTACCCTCACAGGTAGTTAAATGTCGATAAAAAACAAAGTTATTATTCTAATTTTATCATTTAATCACTGAAGGACAAAGTTGATCCACTGTGTTTAAACAGCTAAGATGCCTCATTAAAAGGTATCTGACTGATGTGGAGGACCAGATTCATTGCATCCTCGTTGCATCATTTACATATTTTGCATAAACCTGTATGTAAATAGATCATCAGGACAACTTGCACTGACATAACCAGACTGAAGCCAGACATGCAGTAGAGCAGTAATCGCATTCCTCATATATGCATATTTACCTCTCTTATTTGTGAACAGTGACACCTGTACAGTGCATTACACTGCAGCCTGTGAAGTGTTATTGGTGAGGACATTGTGACTGACGGAGAACACAAAGCTCACAGCAAACAGTCATGACGTTCACTATCATCCATCTCCATCCGCACTGCTGTCACTGTTTGCTCTGTCTCAGGTCTTTGTCATGCACATGCGTGTTTATATAGCGGTAAGAAACCCTGTGAGACATGAATCAAGGCTAAAAATGTGTCAACAGGGTTTCTTTGAATTCCTGACAGCTCGAAAATGGCAACCGGCTGACTCGAGGTTAAATAATTAACATGTAAATGAGTCTAAAGACCTGTTATTTAACTGAAGGTAAACGAACACATTGTTTCTTTAGCCCCACTGGAGTTAACATGGCTCTCCGTCCAGACACAGACAACAACATACTACCAGCCAATCAGCTTGCTCTCTGTCTGCGCCGCGGAAATGTCCGACCAATCAGCTGCCAGAGTACTTTCACAGATAACTAACCAACGGTGTGTCTGGGTCTTTTGGGGAAACCAACAGCCAATGAGCTGCTAGTCTGGGCTTCACGGAGTCTCAGCCTGACCAATCAGCGGTTTGTCTGGTAGCACCGAGGGGGCGACCGTCTGCCGAGGCCCAATCAGCGGCTCAGTGCTGCCTGCCGGTGCCGGGGACTGGTGGTGAGGAGCCCGCTGCAGCGCGTCAGGACCGGACCGTGAACCCGGAGACGGTACACACCGAGCCGAAAGGAGACACAGGTGAGCCCGGGGATGTGCGCGGGGCCTGGCCCCGGTGGGGTAACCGTTAAAGCCGGACGGTTAGCGGGCTGTTGTGTCGTGTTTCTGCCGGTTGATCCGCTGACAGACAATAGAGCGGCTCTGTTCGCTGTTTATTGATGCGGGCTGACATGTTGGCGACCAGCAGACAACTGTTAAATAAATTAAAATACCAGCAGCAACGTTCACGGTTTTCTGAATCAGTATAAGGTTGATTTGATGATAACCGAGCTGTTAGTGGAGATGTTGTGATTTCATTGTGATGGAAACGTTGAGAGCGGAAAGCCTCCAATCCGTTTCATTGTTTGATCCGGAGTCTCAGGGGGTTCAGTCAGACCGGAGAAAGAACCAGGCTCCTCTTAATACTCGTTAACGTTGATTTAAGGAGCACCGGGGCGCAGATTAGACGTTAAAACGGTTTTATCGAGTTATATTGAAGCGAATCTGCGTGAAGAGGCGGATTAAAAGGCGCTAAGAGGAGGCCGGGGGGGCTGATGCCTCGCAGCAATTAGGAAGAAAAATTCGAAATGCATCAGCCATTTAGACTCAACTGGCTCCATATGCACCTAAATGGCTGCCTGGCGCCTGACAGCAGAAGCAGCATTTCACTGTAAGGGCTCGTGTGCAGGGGCGTGTCCAGACTTTTTGACTGGGGTGGCCCAACTGGGGCACGGACTTTTGCAAGGATGGGATGAAGTATGTATGCTCACACATGGATGAATACCATTTATTTACTCTTTCTATCTCCTCTGACCATACCTACTGTAACCGCTGTCATTCAAGCATCATATGTTTTACTCCTGTGTTTGTATCTCCTTTAGAGGTAGTTTTTTGACCTTTTCATACTTTTTATTGGAACGATGAAAACAGATTGGACAGACTTGGGATAACATGCAATAAATGGTCTGTGTTAGAGATTTGGCCCAGGGCTACTGCTCCGAGGCTTCAGTCTCGATATAAAGTACGCATGATTTAGCGAGTGCACTTAACCAATATCAGCGTATTATCAGGCAGTAACTTTTAAGAACACCAAAAGAGAGCGAAAGTCACAAAAATTGCACACAGTCTTGCACCCTGCCTCAAGCTTTGTTTGCGTGTGTTGTAATGCTCAGGTTGCTCTGCACTTCTGTGCAATACGTTTTCTTTGCAAGTCATTTTGCAGATTTCTGGTTCTGTTACTTTTTTGGTGGGGCACACCAGTTAGGTATGAGGCCCCACAAACTTACAGTATATGCTACGGTTTACATCTGCAGCAGAAGTATAAATCAAGATGCACTAAATTTGATTCAGTATGTCCCACACCTGAAAGCTCAGATAACCAATCACACGTTAGGTCTTTTAGGTGGTATGAGGGGACCATCTTATCCCTCGACACCCCTCTTAACATGTTTCTGTCAGCGTGATCAAAGCCGTGCGGCCGATTGTATCCAGAGCAGAGGATTAACAGAGGAACATGTCCAGATGACGTTAGAGACCAACCGGGGATCAATATTTAATGTGTGCGGCCTATTATTCTGCAGTATGCACGCGCTCATGTCGTGCCTGTTGGCCTGAGCTGGTGTCTGCTCTGCTGCTGCAAGATTTACATGAGTCACATGCAGATGCATGACTGCTACCACTGCCTGACTGCGCTGTGTAGTCCCCATTACATTAGAATATGACAAGTCAGATTATATGAATGCGACAGCCCTGTATTGCAAAAGATTACACTCACTCACAGTAAAAGTTCCAGTTGAGATCAACTGCAGTTGGTTGTTTGAACCAGTGTGCAAAGTAAAGGTTCTGTTTTTGTGTGCTGACAGCAGGGAAAGCTGTTGTATTCTCTGACTTTGCAGCAGCTGTTTGTGTCTCCTCGTGCCTCTCGCTCCACAATCCTTTCACCTGAGCGTGAGCAGGTAAAGTGTCTGCACAGCCTTTTGGTTTGTGAGATGAAAGTTGGCAGACCTTGATACACTCAGCCCTCCACTCTCACTGTGATAGTGGGTCTGTCTGTATGAATGAACGGTCCCTGCTGTTGAAGAGTGTGAATGAACTGTAGTATTCTCAATGATGGAGTCCTTCCTCTTCCTATTTCAGGCTCAGGGTCCCCCGGCAGCCCCGCTAGCATACAGATGAAGACACTGTACAGTTAGGACAGGGCTTTACAGTAGCTTTACACTATTGTGGTGCAGTTTGTGATTAAAATCTAACAGTGAAATATTAGTTTGGCAACATTTAGCTGGATCTCATTAAAATAAGACAGAAACAAACACCCCTCTAACATCATATGCCAGGGATGATCATTCTGGATGGAAGCTTCTGTATCATAAATTAAGACCAGGCCAATAAAGGATTTTTGAGTATACATAACCTTATGTAAAACAGAATGTATAAAATTAACCATTTTATTGATACACTTTAAAGTCATTAGTTATTTTCTGGAAAAACAAAAAAAAAATGTTGATGACTCATCTTGCACTTGGCGTTGTACAACAGGGGTTGGACAAGATACCCATACAGCAATATAATGTTGTCCTGACTCATGCAAAACAATTAGTGTATCACTGGCACCAAATATTGATATTTTAATCAAAATAATACAGCTTTCTAAACAAATTCTAAACCTCGCAGCTTGACTCATCATATGGCTACTACACGACTCCTCATGGTGGCGCTATTAGCATCATTCTTATGCTTTGCCATTGAAGGCATTTGTATTATTCAGTGAACTTAATTAACTGGATTGTTTCTGATGATTAATGTGATGAAGTAATCATGGAAAATGAATAAATATCTGTTGAGTACTTGTTGTCAGACCATGGGACAGTAAAGCAGGACTTGCACTCAATGTTTTGGCGTTAGTAGAAAAGCTAACTCAAGTAGCATCTGTTTGTTATCACTTCTGGTGAAGCTACAGCCAAGAAGTAACACTAGCTAAGCATAGCGTAGTAAGGTCCCATGCTCGTTGTTAGTGAAGAATTCAGTGACTCTCCCTAGAGATCCTTTGGCTTTGGTTGATCATTGCTACATGTATTAGCGTTGCTGAATGATTGCAGTGCCAATTTGTAACCAGTTCCACTTTATAGTTTTTCCACTTAAAACTACAATCTGATACCAGGATCTGATTGGTGTGTACATAAAAAAAAGTTTTGCTTCCACTTTCAATCTTGTCTGACATGTTAGTCTCATACAGATAGAAGGTCATGAATTGAAGGTTTTTAGTCTTACACAGTGGACCAAGTGGGCTCAAGTGGAGTCTGTGTGTTCCAGACAGGGCAAACAGGTTTGCTTATTGTAGGGCTAGAACATCCAGGAAATGTGTACATTCTCTGTTCCTATATTTGACTTCGGATCATAAAAATGTCACCAAGGTAAACAAATGTCATCTAAGCTGTTTAGAAGTCTGTAACTAGCAAATGAGCAACAACGAAGACAGTTGAGTGATGAAGAAGACACAAAAGATGAAGATGTTGGTTGGTTGGTTGGACGGTGCACAAAGTGCTGTAGTTGGCGGCAGCTTGGGGGAGAATGAAGGCAGACTTCATCTTTTGTTTGTGTGAATGTATAGAAAGATTTAGACCTGTTAGGACAAAATAGGTTGTGCAACCAAGTTCATTTCAAAGTGGGCTATGAAAGTAAAGATAATGGTGAAAGCTGAATTGAATAGGCTGGGGATACATTTCAGCTCTGTAGATCAAAGCTGCCAGTGTTAACTGTTAATGAATGATTGCTGTTGTTAATTCTTAGATCGAAATGGATGCGCTTGGAAATACATTCACTTTTTTAAATGACTAGATGCCATTTTTACCCAGGAAGATAATGTCCAAATGATTATTCTTTTGAGCTTTTAAAGAAGCCAGCAGTGTTGTGGGGTATTATTTGTACTCAGACTCATATCTAAAATGCACTTTGATATTTGTTTTTCCCTCTTCTTTTTTTTTGAGAGCACATAGTCATCAAAGTAATGAATACTGTGAGCACACATCACATTATTCTTATATTTTGAGGAACAAGTGTACATCTGCTGTTTACTTTTTGATTACTCAGTGCAGTCTCTTCTGCAGCAGTTGTAAAGATCGAACAGAAGTTGCAGATCCTCTCATACTGCAGCTGTGTACCAAGTCTTCTGCTGTTTGAGTTGCTTTTAGGAAAAGGAGATTTTAATATTTTACCCTGGATTAGTTTAAGGATGGCTGACCCTTACCTCTACACCCGAGCATGAAGTAAGCCTTAATATGGTGACCTGAATCAGAATCTGGATTTTTCTCAAAATAGGTTTACACTTGGAGTGTAGTTTCATCACAATATGATTGTTGTTTTTATTGGTTGGTTGGACAAAAGTAAAAATACCACAAAGTCTGCCATGATAGGATATCTATCTGATCAAATCTGGGGCAAACAGCCAATGGATGTTTGTTCACATGTAACACAACCAGATACATTTCTTCCAGAGAAAATAATACCTATTTTGTAGTGTTTTGAACAGTTTTTTGCTGAAACAGTAAAATGAAAAATTGCACATTCTCAAAAGACATAAACACCTGTTTCACTGTAAAGAGTCCCTGATCACCTTAAATCAGGAAGATAAAAACACAACTGTTTCAACATCCCAAAAGTATCCTTTTAGTTCCTGTGCGTTAAACTCTCCTGTTATTTTATATCCAACACGTTTTTACATTGATGTGATTCAACTTTAGTTAACAAAAAGTTGTTCAAAAATGTTGAGCAGACATGGGCTTCTTCAGTAATTTGAACATTAGCATTGGGAATGGAATTGTTCATAGGACTAAAAAGGTCTTTTCGTGTCGGAAGAACCATAATCACTGGTTTTGTATTTTTTTTGGTACTGTACGCCCAGAGTTGTGGTGTTATATTGTGTCTAAGCTCCAGTTCAGCCACCTGCCAAAAGCTGAAGTCATTGTTCTGGTTAATACCGCCATAATGATTTGCTGCTTGGGCGTAAACAAACAAAGATTTCACCTTGTTGTGTGCTGAGGTTATTCTACAAATAGGAGATTGAGTTGTATGAAGGAGGTGTCTGATCAACTATCATGTGACCACTGGACCAGAGAATTGAGCAACCAGTGCAGGTATGTAGACGTAACCTGTAAAAGGGACTGGAGACTGATTGTGCTAACTCTGCTATTGCTAGCCACACTTAGCAAACCAATCTGACATTGTTATCTGGCAGCTCTGTGACTTTGTGTGGAATAAATTGTACTCAGTATTGACTGTTTTCAGTCTTGTTGGTTTGTGAGGATACAGTTTTCTGTTTTAATGATAAGTTTTGAAACGTTGCTATCCAGTCAGGGTTTACACTTTGTTTGTTTGTTTGTCAGGTGCCTGGCCAGCTTTGCTGTGTTCCCCCCTCCTTGAAGATGACAACATAGATCAATGTTTAGTCTTGTCATTGATTAAACTAGAACATTGAACAACCAATTGATAGATCAATCATTCCAATGTTTCATCCCTAGTTTGCACATATGCAGAGAATTGGTTCTACATCTTTTTAGATGTATAACAGTAAACAGAGAAGTATAACAGCAGCAGCTGTAGTGCTGACATAGATTACTTGGAAAATTTACAGAGTTCTCATGCCAAAAGTGTACGGTGCAAAACATGTTTCATGATAGACCTACACTTTGCCAAGACAGTGCACAGAAGTTAATGTGTAACTACAGCCACAGGATGGATCTAACAGGCTGATGTTGCTTCTTTGTACAGCTCAGGAAAATGGACCTTGTCAACAAATGTAAGTTTTGTTTCTTGTGATGCCTTTTGTTAAATGTTGAGATATTGAAAGTAATCTGACAGTTTTGATAAATTTGAGAGAGTCTAAAATAAATTCACTCTCATGTGAGTCCTACTTTTTTCCCCAATTGTGTTTGTGTACGTTTAAAGAATTCTGAACTCTCAATGTCCTCAGAGTCTGTGTGAATGTTTGTGGGATTAAAACCTTGGCTGTAGACTTTGGCCGAGCTTAGACCTGGATTAAACCGGTTGATCACACCTTAAAGGGGGTATTCCTTACCGGGGTCGAATGCTTGAAGTTTGATGTCATAGTAAAGTGTAGAAAATGTCTTGAGTGAGCATCCATTCATGTGACCAGCTTACCGAGGCCTCTGCTTCTTTACTGCCTCATCCCTGCAGCCTGCCTGACACCACCTTGTGTTTAAGGCGCTGGTTCTCCTCTCAGAGCAGCCATTTTGCTTTATCACAGCAGGAGAGTCACAGGTGTTACTAATAACATTAATGATGGCGTCACTCTGCTCTCTTTAGCTGCTCCATATGTTCACCACATACATGCTGACTGTGGCTTTCTGGAGTTTAATGCTGAGCTGGTAGACTGCAGGAGGTTTACTGCTTCAAGGCAAACTTTACTCAACTTCATCATCGTAAGTGTCACAAGGCTCATTGTTATTGGCCACAAAACGGAGATAGAAATACCTATGTAGTGCAAAAGTGCCAAAACTGTTTTATGGCTTCTCAAATCCCAAACTGTGTCTCTGTGTATATTCCTGTTTATCCAGATGGGTCAGTGTTAGGATTAGAATGACAAACATCTCAGGCTGCAGGTCCAATCAGCTGACACCAATTAAAGTTAATTAAAGGGAGACGTAATGACAGAACAAGATGGAGCTGATGTTTGGTTACAGCTTTCTGCAGCTGCTGTTTGCGCTGTCATTAGAAGCGGAGGTTGATACGTTTCAGTCATTTCTATGACAGGTAGTGGGCCAAGAAAGACCCGACCCCTGAAAAACTGCAATGAGAGAGCTCAAGAGAAAGAACAAAATCAAACTCAAAAGTCACATCAGGATAAGAAGAGTTTACAGTTACCATGCAAGGGTATAATTGAAATAAATAAGCACTCTGCTTCCTGTATAGTCATAAGAACAAACATTTAAAGATAACTTAACAGCACAGTAAGATTCAATCTTCTGCGTTTGGCAACAGAAAAGCTCAGCCTTCATTTTCAGGTTTGCTGAGGGAAGCTTACCTCAAGTTGTGGAGTTATCTCATCTAGTTTTGTCTTTTTCTCTCATAAGAGCTGTCTTGTTGCTTGAACTGTTAGAGACAGAGTTGTTTATGTAAAGGTAAAGATTTTCTAAAGCCCCATAGCGTTTTAATCTTCAAACTTTACCATTTTAATACTCTCTTCTATTCTTATGGGTACTTCTGCCCAAGTCTGGGTATTGAATCAAATTTGTTGCGGTGAAAAAAAAAGTCATTGGAGTAAGTAGGTAGAGAATTTAGCCAGTGTGATTATTGGACGTGGTACCAGTGATGTCACTCTGTTTCTAATACAAAGTTTTGAGGCCCATTGTCATCTGGAGCCCCTTTTTAAATGGTGAGAACAAGTGGTAGGCTTTGAGCCTTTCAGAGATGAGGTGACTTCATGGTCACCCTCTGTACAGTGAGTGCCTGTGAGTGAGGAACAAGCCAATCTGACTGAAATAATTCCTTGAAGCAGGCTGTAAATATTTTTATTTTTGCTGTAAAAGTCTTCTTTTTTGGTGTAGTGTATATGTGGTTTCTGGTACTTCCTGAGCTCGCCTCAAGTGAACACTCAGTGAGTTGTAGTTTTACAAGTGCTCCTCCAGATGAATGTGCAAGAGCCTGTTTTCATAAAAAATATGTATTCTTAACTAAATTGCTGAGGAGATCGAAAGCAGGTTCCATTAGGACCCAGTTCTGAGATTTTTTAAAACCCGTGGATCTTTAACTTTGAGCTTATTGATGGTCCTATCAAGCCTCACACCTTCTGTAACATCCCGTTGTGTTTGAGTGAATTCATGTCATTAAAACCAAAATGATTGTGCACCGTTGTTTGTTCAATACAGTTTTTTTTTTTTTAATGAATTTAAATCACTGGTAAACTGGTGTTAAAAAGTGCAAAGGAAACACTGCTGCAGTGTAGTACCTTTGATAATTTGAAGCAAGATCACCAGCTCTACCCTCAACAGTCAGACAGCCCTTCTCACAGAGCCTGAGGAGCCATGGTCTGTCCACAAAAACTGTTCATCAGGTCCAGATTTTTGTAAAAAGGAAAAAGAATCCATTGGTTAAGTCATTGTTGAAATCCGTGTTTAAACAGGTGAGAAAAGTACGTAAGGCAATCCACCGAATCATGATAGTGCAGTAAATGAGCCGTGAAAATGGAGCATTTCATAAAGTTGATCCCAAAGTCATCATGAAGTATTCAAATATAGTTGAAACCAGAATTAGTTCCGGAAAACATATAAACTATTTTATTTATAATAGGGGTGCACCAGATATTTGGCCACTGAAAATGTTTGGCCCAAAATGGCTCGAAAGCGCAAAACAGAAAGTTGTGATGATGCAAGTAAAACCCACAGCCAGCACGCAGGCAGAGGTGAGAAAATGGGTATCTTGGTGATGTGCCCTGAGAGCATTTAAAGATGTTCTTTTCTCTGTTTCTTGTGGTGGTTGTCCTGACTCTATATCAGCGATACGGAGAGTACTCGTCCATGTGTGTGTATGCACACGCACATTTGTGCGTCTGTGTGCGTTGGAGCAAAACGCTCCAACGTAAAAATAAGATTACCTTTTTAGAAATAATATTACCTCTTCAATCGAGATAGAATGAAAAAGAAAACTCCAGGTGGAGAGGATGAAATGGGTAGGGTATACAGTGGCATTATAACATATGGATAAATGATTTAAATAACAGTGTGATGCTGCTCTGAACTTTGGAATGATACTAATAATTGACAAAATAGTTTATTATTTGGTTTTCGGCCTTGGTTTCCTCAAATTCGGTTTTCAGTTTTTGGTTTCGGCCAAGAATTCTCATTTCGGTGTATCCCTAATTTATAATACATGTAATTATAAGTAATTAAATTGTATTTTTTCTGACAAACAACAGAAAATCATTAAGATAAGGTCTCAAAATGATAACCAGTAAAGATAAACAAACTCCATCCCCACCAATCTCACACGTCAAATCATTAATCCTCACTGCTCCCCCAAAGAGCTTTTCACACAACGTAGGTGTTTAATGTTCTACAAAGATGTTTCATAACAAATTTGTACCACCAACTACTGGCCTGACATGTGTATGGCAGCATCTCCAGTCATCCTTGTGGATCCATCCATGAAAGATAGTTTTCAGTGTCATCCTATGGAGGCAGATTTTTAAAAGACAAAGGCCCAAGAATCGGGTCTTTGTATGCATTTTGTCTGTCAGATTCTTTACATCTTAACTTGTCTTCAAAGAATCTGAATTATCAGCTTTTATTTGAAAGTATCCCTTCACAGCAGACACCGGTAATACCTGTAAAGTATCACCAATTGATCAGTGTGATTTGAATGAGAGTGTGCACGCAGGTAGTGGTGGTGTAGTGTAGTATAGTGAAAGAGGAGGTGGGTAACCAGCTGTATCTCTATTCTCAGTGCAGAGTGTGATCCAGCAGTCAGAGAGCAGCTGTGACTAATCCAGTCGGTGAATAAGCAGCAGTGTGCATATCGCTGCTGCATTGCTGTGCTGCTGCATTTAGCCAGGTGCTGCACAAGGTCACAGCAGTCAACCTGTGTGGATGCAAACGTCCTCGTGCTCACCGTCAGCTGAGGGTGCAGCCAAGGCCAAGACTCTCCTACAGAGATACAGATAGGATCCTGAAGTGACATGAGAGAGCTGCTCATGAGAAGTGTCTGTGGAGATTTCAGTCCGAAAGTTATCAGGAGATAAACTGAAGCAACAGAAACATGCTTGATAAATGCAAAGGATAGTCTTTGCAAAAATGATTGGATTGTCTTAACTGATCCTGAACTGGAGAAATGTATCACTGCTGCTAAGAAATAGGAAGTTGAAGCAGAAGTTCTTCTAAAAAAAGGAGTACTGGAGAATGATAAAACAAAAATCCAAAACATCTTTTGTTACTTTCCATCAGACTTACAAGCTAAAAGAAATTTTCCCTTTTGTACAGAAAGATCAAAAAATACGTTTTTAGTTCAATACTATTACACCTTTTTAGTGTGTGCATGCCATTATTTGCCATTTACACCTTTGAAAAGTGAATTCCTGATAGTTTTTTAACACTTAAAAAGAAAAAACCTCTCGGATTGGTGGGAATGGGAAGGTGTAACCAATTAAAAGCAAACACACTTTGCAGACAGATTCCTCATTTCTGCTCCTGAATTAATTAACTTTGCTCACTAATGAATTAATTCATTCTGTCAGTTTTAATGAAATCATGCTCACAAATTAGTGAATGCACCTTTGTGTCAGCTGGGACTGAAGCTGGAGGTTGAAGCTGGATTTTTTACTCTTCTGTGGTGTGTAATAAAGAGTGCTCCGCTCATATTTCCACGCTGCTCTGAAGCAGGTGGGTCACTATTACCTGTGGAGAATAAGCTGAATTACATCTGCACCAAGCATTAAATGTAATGTTAAAGACTTTAGAAAGTGTCAGTGTTTGCCATCCTGTGAATGAGGAGAGTTAGGGGTGTAGAGGTTGTGATAGAGGGCAGAGCAGTGACACACAGCAGGCAGGAAGAGGTAAGACTTCAGCAGCAAACAAACTAAACCTGGGGCCTTTCTGTGTGTTCATGTGGACGTGTCTAAACACTGTGAAATGACCAAATTATAGCTTCTTACATATATTTCTCTTGACTTCATCCCTTTGTATCAGCCACTACTGCTCACTCACTGTGGCAGCTGCTTTGTGTTTTACTTATGACTATGTTTCTTTTTGCCCCAGCCTTTGATGCTTTTCAACATAAGACCTGAAAATATAAAAAAAACTGTACACTATATTGAAAAGTAAGTTAAGGTGGTTTTAAAACAATCCAATGCACTCAGTCGACCCTCAGCTTTATATCCACAGTGGGATGTCTTTGCAGTAGCTTTTGCTGCTACTAGTGATATTCGAAAACCTTCCTCAAACAGGTCATTAAGGTTTTTATTGTTTGAATCTTCTACTGCAGCTTTAGCCCTTCTTCTGCAGTAAAGTGAGTTGTGGGGGGTCATGGCTGCTTGTGAATAAAGGGGAGTCAGCAAACCCAAAAACAACAGGTGGCCTCATACTTTTTGGGTCATCCTGGGATATATAGATATTTTTTAAATCATGCCTTAGGGTCCAAAGGCTGTTAGTTGCAAAAATTACCAACATATTACTGTCAAACTACAGCAGAGAACCAAACTGTAATGCCTGCATTGTTGTACTGGAGTCAAATGTGTTTAATGAAGATCAGTGCACTCAAGGTTCTGTTGTGGTCACCGCCAGGCTGTGTACAGCAACTGACAGCCGGAGTCGACACTATCTAAACTGGAAATCTAACATCTCTCTGAGCCACACGTGACTGTAGAGTAAACAAACACAGCCAACCACAGGATGGTTGCCAAAGCTAATTGTTGCTAGCTGCTTAGTTACCTGGTTTGTCCACGATGGTAGTAATCTCCACCCAGCTCTGTTCCCTCAGTGTGATTGTGGTACATGTAAAAACACTCGAGTGGAGTTATATTCATGAACAAGTCGTTCTTCACTTCTTCTTTAATGGTGTAAACATGGCTGAACTTGCTGTGCTTCCTCCTTCAGTCAGTCTGTTTCCTGATTGGCTATCATTCCTCCCCCCCATGATAACCCACAGAGAGCATGCTCAGCTGTCCTCAGGGTTCCCCTTCTACATCTTGATATCTAGTTTTGAATACTGAACACTTAAGTGCAGTCATTTTTTCATAATTTTTAAGCAGGTCACAGAGGTGATACTCAAAATACAGCTGGTTGTAATTTCTTGTACACAGTTTCAGTGTCTGACAACTTAACTGGAGGTTCCCGACAGAGACTGGGGATGTGTATTGATAAGATTTTATGGATATTAAAACCCTTATTGATTCTGCTTATCGATCTTGTTCTTTATTGATTCCCTTATCAATCCTCCGGTAAATTTTCTGTGCACAAAATTAGCTTTCCAAGTTTTTTGTGTCAGTAACATTTTATTGAGTTTTTTGGTAAATAAATACAAAACTGGTCAATGGATAATCTCTGGACATAAATAAATAGAAACCAGTAAAAATTGCACATCAGGTGATGTTCACGTATTATTTTGTTTGAGCTGAAGAGTTTTTTTATTGTTTTTTTTTAACTGTTATCTGTCTGCTAAACTTATCTAGCTGGGGCAGAAAATTTGATGTAAGGTCCGTCTAAATCGGCCTAACACAAAGAATTGAAAGGGGAGTCAGTAAGAATAAAGGCTAATGGTGTCTATGGATTGAACCATTTTTGGATCCCCATCCCTGACAGAGACAGACTTATTGAGGAAGATGATTATTTTTAACTAGAATCTGGTTATAAATTGCTGACATACTACTCCTACATTGTATGATGTGCTGTATCATATCCAAACCGTAGAGTGACACAATCATTCAAACACTTTTACCGTTCAAGTTAGCATGGATCAGTAACTCCTGTTTTCTGTGAGGTGAAGTTACACTGATTTGTGGTTATTCTGTAGCGAGGAAAGACGATCTTGGTTTCCTTTATAACCTGTTTTGCTGATGTCAGCTGAAACAGCCTCGTGGAGCATAGTAACATTTTGAGTCTTAACTCACAAGTCTGCTGCGTTTTTGTGTAATGTTTCTAAAAATAGCTCTTGCAACATTTCCTCCTGATGTAAACAAACACCAGCATCCAGCGTTGATGCATTAGCTCTTAAAATACCCAGAATGCATTGTGCGGATGTGAGGTGGCTTTGTGTAATACAGTGTTGTTCAGTGTGAGGGATTAGTGTAGCTAATATCTCTCTGCTGATGAGTGTGATTGTGTGATTGTGTGTGTGTGTGTGTGTGTGTGTGTGTGCGTGCTGTGTATTGATATTCCTCCTGGCTGCCACGTTCAGCCCCATTTTAAGATGTCTACCTCGCCGTGCCTCGCTCTGACTAAACGTCTCGTGTTCCCGCTGTTTTTTTTTCTTTCTTTCTTTTCCTCTCGTTGAGCTGGTGAAACAGCGTCTGCCCCACCCTGTGGTCTGAAGTTCTGCTCTCACTCTTTTCTTGTCAAAGTGCCAGCTCTTAAAGGAAGAGATTTTCCTCTTTCTGCTCTGAAAACACCGGGCCTGCTCCTCCTCCTCCTCCTGCTCACCTCCTTCTTTCTGTCTCTCTCTCTCTCTGACTGTCTCACTGTTCGACGTCCTGACCGCTAACGGCTACACATTAAGAGATAATTCCATACCCTGAGGTTACAAACCGGCTCAGACTGGCTCAGTGCGTTTTTCACTGTCCTCTGTTCCCTGGGTGAAAATAAATAAATTAAAAAAAAGACACGGAGAGAAAATTACGTCTTTGCCTTTTTTAAAGGAACACGACTCTCATTTGTAGCGGGAGCAGCAGAGCGAGCAGAAAAACTCACCTCTGTTGGCTGACAAGCAAAAGAAATCTGTGACATTTTCCCGTAAATACTTTTACACCGAGCAACAAAGTCAACTATGTATTTTTTCATGAGGTAGTTTTTCTGGAACTGGCTCTTTTTGGAGGGAACCTTCAACAGATGTTGGACTACAAAGACCAGCTTTTGGATCTACAAAGCTGGGACGTAATGTTACATATTTTGGAGTCAAATTGACAAATAGGTACAGAACATTTTTATGAGTTCCCCTTGAAGACAAATTCACTTCTCCTTCATGCAGCCATAGCATTGTTACATGAACAGAATTTTAAACTTAACTGTAAAAATGCAAAAACAATGCTGATAACATTTTTGATACGACAAAAATTGAGTACTTGACACCCAAAATTGTGTAATTTTCTGTTTTTAATTACTGAGCTTTTTGTTTGCATGTTTCAGAGCTGGACCACTGCTAAACAACCAGGAAACGTCATCATATTTTTCTGTTTCTCTGCTTTGTTTTCATTTGCAGTGCTCGCTCTTGTCACTTTCTTTCTATGAACACTGCTGTGCTGACACTCGGTTTTCCTGAAATGTTTGTGTTCAGTTTTACTGTCGACCTGCTGTTTTGGGCCTTGGTATTTCTTTTGTTGCGCTGCTGAACATAGAATCAGGGTAAACTGTATTGTTGAAAATTTACAATGCTTTTTAACAAATAGTGAGCCACCAGAAGAGAGACTGACTGTCATGGCTGCAAGATATCACCTGAGGGCTGTGAATTGTTTTGCTTTTTACTGGATTGTTGTTTCTTTGCCAGTATAAAATCTGGGTTTGTACAGTTATGTCACCCATTAGTTTCTAAAGAAGGAGGTTTAGAGGTCAAGTGACGGCAGAACTGCTGACTTGCAAACTTTGTCTGAACTAGAAACAAAGAAGGTGAAGCTGCAACGTGTCTGTCTGTCTGCAAGTGGGTTCAGCAATGCTCTGATTATGAAACATGCATTTTTTAAGCTTCAGTTTCTTTAAAAAAAGTGATCAATAATAACTGCTGATTTGATTAGCGTTGTGTCATAATGTATGGCATCACGGCAGAATATGGCAGGAAGACACAACGTTGGATTTTGCCCAAAATCCGATATTTTGATGCTGCACAACTAATTTTTCTGATCACCAATACCAGATTTCTTTTTCCTTTACACCTAATTGCAGAGCTCAACAAGCGTCTACTGTATTGGAATTGTCATAGGTAAATACTGTCAATGTTATTATCCAGTTCACAAGCAAAATAATGAAATTCTGTCCTCTTGTCAATCACAACAATACTCACAACTCGGGAAAATTTAGCGGATTTCACAAATGACAGAAATGAATCAACCTCTGTCCACAGGGAACACGTAGCGCTGCAAATTTCTTTTTCATGCTGGCACAGAAGTTCATTTTAAGCCAATTTCAGCCGATACCAATAATATTGTGCATCCCTTATTTTATTCATATTGTGAAACTTACATACTCATCCTTGCTGTAGATTACTGGTCTAAAAAAATGAGTCCTGATCTTTACCATCTTACAGGAGCGGTATAAATAAACCTTTGCTATCTGTTTCTGCTCTGAGCAATGTTCTGCAGTGAAACTTATAGCTCCGTAGTTGACAGCAAAATGTAGGATGCACTAAAAGTCATGAAGGAGGTAGGAGGGGTAATTCATCTAAACATAAATAAGGTTACATAAACAAACACTCCCCTTCAACTTTGTGTTTGTTTTTTTTTGTGTTTGTTTTTTTTTTTTTGTTTGACAGCTACTTATTAAGCCAGAGATCTGGTCAGTGTGAGTGTTAGGGCCTGTGTCCACTTGTTGCTGTTTTTTATTCAAATCAAAGAATGGATTACCTAAAAACTCTGACGGCCCGGGCTGCCAGAACCGAACCAGAAACCACAACGAAAAATAATTGCTGTTCAATGAACCATGTGGTAACTATATTTTTTTAAACCTAATGGACATAAGCCCTATATCATACCCCCTGAAGTGATCAGTTTCATCTTTGAGTGACACCAGTAACTATCTTTAAGATTAAACAGACACATTCCATGAATAATTGCTGCAGTAGTAATAATCTAAAAAAGAAAAACCCTGCCAGCCTCAGTAATGTATTTATAGACACAGAAAATGATGACCACTCTCTCTCTTATTTATGTCCACTTTGGATGTAAAATATGATTCATCCTCAAGGCTGTTATGCTGCCCCCACAGTGGCAGTGATTCAAACCATCAGTCAAGATCACCAGAGTCCAATTTTATTGATCAGGAGACTCATAACTTTCAAAGCTTTAAATGACACTTTCTTTGTCCTGACAGGCGATCATTTCTGAGGACCTGAAGAGAGGGGGGTGGGGGTCACCTTTACTGCTTCCTGGAGGTTTGACATGAGGCTGATCAGTTCATCAGACATCAAGTTTTATTGTTGTTGTTTTCGATTGTTTGGTATAAATGCTTATGATTGAAACAACAATGTAAGGTAAACACAACACCCTGTCAGTGTTTGGGTGTTCATATCTGCCAAAGAACACTGAAAACAGTGTCCAGAGTTTTTCCAAGCATTTTTCTTCAAACACATTTTTTTTAACTGTCTTTAAATGTCATGATCTCTGGGGGTTATATGCTTTTGACCTTTTCTTTTCCTGAAAAACTGTGCATACGTGTGAAAACCTGAATCAGCCATCTTTGTTCCATTCCTAAATGACCATTATCCATCCTTACGATAAATGATAACTATGAACTGGCAGATGATAAAACAGAAACCACCATGGATTGGCTTGGAGGCCACAAACTGAGAGACATATTAAACCATAAACAGCAGCATAGTCTCACCTGTTATACTACCTGGACATCACATAGTGGTGTTTAGGGCTTGTACAGTGGTTGAACAAATCTGTCAGGCCATTATCTGGTGTGGTTTGGGCTGAAAGATATTATCACACCTGTATCTAGATATGAACATTCAAGATATTAACATCAGAAAATCAGCGATATCACTGATAGGCTTTCCCCGCTCATGCTGTTTGTACTTTTAATGTTGATGACTGACAGTGAGATCTAACCAGTGAACCGTACTTCCCACATCCTGTTGTATTATGATGCTTTTATTTTTCTGAAACATCCTTTGTTTCCACTGATTTAAAAGTCATATTGTATCAGTATTAAGATATCAGGCATTAATATCGAGGTATGAAGCCCTAGTGTTGTTGCCTCTGAGATGGGGGCTGAGGTGCAGTCAGTATTTTACTCCCTAATTCGAAGTAGGTGAATCAAATCTGCATATCAATAATACTTTTCTACTCTTTTGAGGGATTCACACTGGTCCACTTTGCATCTGAAAAATCTGATTTTGCTTCTAATTACATCCTTGTTTGGGATGCACCCATCATATTTTTGAGTCTCAAAACCATAACTGATCCCTGGGCTCTGATACTGATTTGATCCAGTACCAGTATTAAATCAAGAGCCTCTATTTTTTAAAAAGAGGGGTTAGTTGACGAATAAAGTATTTCCAACATCATGAGGTGAAATAGAATAAAAATATATTTAATCTGACTGTATTATTTTTTTATGTAGTGCACATGGCAAGTTGCTGTCAGAGTTGTTGGCACAACAACCGTGAAATAACTGCTGAGCTGCTGTAGTTATCTTTCTTCATGCTATTTTAGAGCTGCCGGATAAAATAAGCAAAGACCTACCTATATCCATTTGATTTTTTGCATCTGTAATAGACTTGATACCAAGTTCAGATCTGTGCAACCTTAACCTTTATTAAGCTTTGTAAATGTAGCTGACATCAGACTCCAGGTCGATCAGGTTGTTGTCCTGAACTGATCCAAAGTCAGCACACACAGAACACTGGAATATGGAAGAAACAAGGGCCCAGATGCCAACATTGATGAATTTTTTTTTATTATTTTGTGCACTCACTGTACCAATATGGATGACACTTCTGACAATCCTTCAAAAGTGAGGCCAAAATATCAGGTTGAACTGGTGACATCAGATTCAGATGTCACTAGTGCAGCAGACTTGAAATAAAGTTTTTGCATTTTAGTATCGATGTTCTGCTTTTTATTCTTACCAAACCCAAATGTACTTTCTTGATAAAACTCTTATGTTGGTGTTACTTATGTTTCCTATTGTCGTGCGTTCTCGTCTCTGATAATGTGGTGCACACATTAGCCAGACTTCAATCATTAAATAGACTAAACACACACTTCTTCAACTTAGACCAAGGATTTTTTTTCCGCAACTTGTGTCTCAGTCCAAGAAATTTTGACACATGGTTCTATTCAACAAAGCTTCAGCTCATAGTCACCCAGCTAATGGAAAGTACCTTGTGTGCTTCATGGTCCTGAATCGTAGTGTAGAGAAGGTTCTCAGTATCAGTGTGAGCTCAAACAATGCCTTCTCTGATCACTTTGATAAAACCTTCTTGATGCGTTCCTTGTGTCTGGAGTTTTGTTTACCATCACTTGCGCAGGTCTCGTTGTACAGCTCCTCTGGTTTGTATCTGAACCTCAGATGGGCCCTGGGTGAATGAGTTCAATTATAGATTGTTGGTTACTCTTGGATTAATTACTCATGCATTTATTTATTTCATTCTCAAGTAATCAGTTGGTGTTCTAAGTGATGTCTCATTTTGTCAATGGATAGTCCCAAATTCGAGAGTCCTCACAGTAGAGAGGCAGTTTCCGGTAAATATCCGGTGTTTGTAATGAACAGAGCGAACGGTTCACAGCCATGGCTCAATAACCTGAGTGATCAGCTGATAATGTGTGTCTGATTGATGATGGAGTAATGATGCGAGCAGTGATCAGTCATTTGTTCTGTGTGGAAACAAACAGAGGTATTGTAATGAGGACCTCTCAGTGTGTGTGTGTGTATGTGTGTGTTTGTGTGTCGGTATGAGGCGAATCTTCCTTTTTTCTTTCACTTCTTTTGCGATGCTCTTTGTCTCCTCGCTCACCCCTCCTTCTCCTCTTCCTCTTCTTCTTCCTCCCCCTCCTCCCCTTTGCCCCTTACCACTGCCCCCCCCACCAACCCCTCCCATCAGTACCCTCACGCACACACACCCCCTCCCCTCAGGCGACAGCAGAACAAGAATTGATTAGTGGCACGGCTTAAAAATAGACGACTAGTTGTCATAGCAACGCCCACAATGAGCTGTTGTCTAGTTTAATAAAGAGCCGCGTTGTGTCTGAGGTGGAAGGTGTGTGTTTGCGTGTGCGTGTGTGTGTGTTACTGTGCAGTCAGCAGGTGAATCAGTGTGTGTTGGAGTGTGTATGATTACACTGCGGTCCTGCTGGATGTGACTTCTGTATCGATCAAGTGAACCGACAACAAAAACACCACCCGCATCTTTCGCCGCGCTCCCATTGGCTCTGAGGCTGCATCCCGACGCCATCGACTCCTGAGCCGCTCCATGCAAACCAATTACATCCCTGTTGCTATGGGCGCCGTCCTGATTGGCCTCATTAGTGTCAAAAACTGGCCATATGCAAATCCTGGTCATATTCCCAGCAGCCCCGTCATCAGCATCCTTTATAGCCAGGCAACGTGTGTGTGTGTGCGTGTGCGTGTGTGTCAGCTGGACCAGCAGGCTGAACCCCTGTTGGCACAGGGAGGGGTTTGTTGTTCCCGGACATCTCCCATCTTTCCTCGCTCTGGCTGAAGGAGGCTGTAGTATCTGCCTCTGGTTGTAGTTCTCTGCACGGCTGTTGGTATGAGGAGCCACACACATACACACACACACACATATACACAAACACACACACAGACCACAGACCTTTGCTGTCACACATATACAGAACCATCAATGAATTATGGCGAGAGGAGAAGTCTGACGTTGGACCGTGGTGATGATATCAGGCCGTTGTTCATATAATCACTGTTTCAGTCATTTTGTTTCTATTCATAAATTCTACACACTTTCAAAGGCCTAAACTCTTGTCTGAAAGTCTCAGATTTTTATTGGTGGTACTTTGTAGTCTAAGTTATTTTACCTGCCTGACCAATAAGGCAGGAGAAACGGTCTGCATGGAGAGCAAAAGCAGGCAGATCACAATCCACTGACATCAGAGGGTAATCTGGGGATGATTTATATTTTTATATTTTCTATAAATGAAAATCTACATACCAGCGCAGCTAGCTGTTTGTTCTTGATCAAACATACACTGAGATACAAATCTGCTTGATGCTGTGTCACCAAAGAAAATGGTCATTCGGGTTCCCTGACTTCCAGGAATTCATCAGAAATTAAATGTCCCACCTACATTCAATGAACAACCACCTGAACAGATGTTTTCCCCTCTCAAGGACTGACCTGACAAAGCTTGACTTTTAACTTTTCACCATTATGATGTTTTTATTCAAGTCCAAGACCCTTTTTTAGGTTCATACCTCTGAAGTAACCCAGAACAAAGCCTCTGTGGTATTCGATATTTACAGCAAAACAGAAAAACAGGTGCCCCTCTTGGTACCGTACCCCTCTGGGGGATGTAATGAACCAGGGAATGGCAGTGAAGACAGAAGTGGAGGGTTAAATTTCTCTTCACTTTTGATTTGGCTGTTTCTCGGTTTGCATGTTATATTGTTCAAATATCGCTATTGCAATATTCACATGGGTAATATTCATATTACAGAGTATATCAAATAAAGCAATATATTTGAGTTAAGTCTTTCAATGGCTGCCTTTTAATGTAGCCTATCTGTACCCAATCACTTTACAAATAGATCTAAATGAGCATCTATTTATATGTTTTACTTCATTACATGCAACAGCCCGCACAGATAGAGCACCTGCTCAGCGCTCTGTCATCTCACCTGTAGTTATCAGGGTCAGGTATAGTGACGTGCAGCGTGAGTGGTCGAGCGACTGAGAGGTAGAGAGCAGTGAGTGTGAGCAGAGCAAAGCTGGGATTTGGACAATCTGGCAGCTTGCATATAGTTAATATCACATAAAGTGCTTCATTTAACACTTTCAGGGTTACAGGCAGCAAGATTTGTCATCTTCATTTCAGGAAGAGTCAGGGAGAATTCAGCTGAACAGAGAGAAGTAGTCAATTTTAAAAAATACAGCAATTCATATCACAGTGTATCGCAGGGAACAAAAATATTGCAATGTAATTTTTTCCCAACGTCCGGCAGCCCTCGTCATTTCTCAGGTTGAATTTCAGAGAATTGACAATTTATACCAAGTTAATTTTTTTCCAATTAGAGGGAATTAGCTCCCAGTTTGCACACCTGCACTACGATGGTCTCTCCTGCCCTGTAGTTAGCATCACAGTTTCTCTTGTTTTCCTCTGATGCATTGCGTCTGCTTTTCCTCCCTAAACTCTGGCTTATAAAGGTGTCCATGTGCTGCCACAGCAAACAGCATGTCATCAGTGCTGTCAGAATCACTCAGTATTCAGTTTGGTTGTATTTTTGCCTCTTTGAAGCCCACAGACCTGAACAGCTGATCAGTGCACTACAGGCAAAAGAGCACGTCTGTGCTGCATTTGCAAATAGCGCAAAAACCAAAGGGGCTTTCTGGTTGCAAAGTGAAGTGCTGAAAATCTCATTATGGCCAGATAACAACACAGACTCATCCCAACAACAACAAAAAACAGCAAAAATGCATCATAAGGTCCAAAATTAAACATCTCTCGGCTAGTTTTTATTGACCATGATGGTACTTTACCTATTCTAGCTTGTAAAATCAAGGTCCCCAGATTCAAGGCAAGTCCTCCTTCAAGTCTCTTTATCTTTACAAGATTTTTAACTACTCTGCCCTAGATGCATCAAAAGTTGTTTTCTAACACAAATCAAACACTGCATATCAAAATCATTTACTTTGTTGAAATACTTCCAGACTTCAGTCTTGTGCCTGTCGGTTGTCATTCTGCTGTCATGTTGAATCAAGTTACGTCTGGTTGAGAACATTTAGAGTTATCATGGTGGATTTATCATCCCTGTTATATGGATCTATGCAGATGTTCTTACATGGATGTTGCATCACTTTATGCCAACCAGAAATGGAAACTTTTCATGTTGATCCAACTACGGTTGTGTTTGATAGCTTTTAGTTTATTCGTGTATTTGATACAAATTTCTGGTAGTCTATATGCTTAGAAATAATTTGCGGTAAGCTCATTTATAACCACTCCAACTTCAAAGTAGAGCACTCTAAATGCTCCCATTCAAAGATCTAACAATGACTGACCTCATTTTATCAATCTCTATGTTCGAGACATGATGTTGGAGTGATTTTTTATAAAACAGCACCCACATCACTCAAGTTAAGTTTATTACTTTGGTGAAATGAAAGGGTGGTATTATTCAAATTGCAAGGTAAATGTGCCTAAACAACAAGCTTTGACTGCAGGCTGTTCTGAACTACTTATTCAAGAAGTCACATTTTGACACCACTGGTTTTCTAAATTAAACTTAACACTGACCACACAGAAGTATAATACTCTTTTTCTTGTTGCTGGGGATGTTTTGCTTCTTCGCTTAACTTTCAGGGTAAGATTTTAGGTCCAAAGCATTTGGCCATATTTTATTACTTCATGCCATTCTGAATGTGCGTTTTTAATAGGGCAAGAGTGGAGGAAGCTTCTGAAATGCCGGGGTCTTTAAGAGACAGAAGAAGAAATCAGGGTGTCAATGGCACCAATATGACAGAGGTAAGGAGAGTTTCAGCTGCAAAGCATTTTAAGCCAATGTAAAGCTATCAGATGGACAATATGAAGCATGATAATTAGCATAGCACCCTCTCTTCAACTGTTATTCATTACGTGGCCAAGTCAAGCACTTGATCCTGATTTGTCAAAACTCTATAACAGCAGTGAGTAGTTCTCTATAACTATAAGCAACATCAGGGGCAACCTGACTGGTTGACACTGTGGTGAAAGCGTCTCTCTCAGGCTGGTAAATCATGACAGTTAACGGCTAATACAGGTGTGTAAGCAGCCTGAGAAGAAACTGGGCCCCAGCCATCTCTGTGACATTAGAGAGCTGCTCACCCAGTCTGGATTCTAATTAGTACGACCCCTATTCATACATTATCACCAGTTTCATACCACATATCTCTCTGCTCTCACTGTCACCATTACACACGCCTCTTGGAGTTCTCCACTCTCTCTCTGATTAGCCAGTTGATTCAATTACACATGTGACACATGTAAACCACACACAGTCTACTGCGCTGACTGACATAGTACACAACATAGGGCTGAGTCATGGCTGCTGGTGTGTACATGAACCACCTGGTCTCAAGTGCAGCTGTTTACCAGTTTTGTCTTTACTACCAAGGTAAAACACATCTATTAGTAAATCCATACTTTAGTTTACTGTGTACGTGTGAGAAGGAGACCAACAAAACGCATCATTTAGTGTTTCATGCTTCTTTGTTGAACAGAGAGTAAGTCCAAGCTACCACACTCCATTCATAAAAACGGTCATTTTGTCTCATAAAACAGAGAGTGTGCCTTCCTTTTTTAAAAGATTATTTTGGAGGCTTTTGAGTCTTTTTATTAAGAGCATGGGACAACAGATAAAGTAGTAAAACGGAGGGAGATGGAATGTGACGTGCAGGAAAAAGAGCTGCAGGTGGGATCAAGTCTGGGATGTCTGTATTAAGGACTGAAGTGTCAGTATACCGGGTGCATCATTTTAAACATTTGGCCAAACCCACACTCTAGAGATTTCTGTTATGCCTCTATTTCCAATTGCTGTCAATTTGAAGTCTACACAAATGTTGAATATAAACATGAATGGTAGTTGGTGACACACACACACAAACACACTCATTTTGAAATTGATTCTTCCTATTTTAAAAACTTTATTTATTTTGTTTTTTAATCTGGATCTAGTTCTTTTTGTTTGTTTTAAGCAGTTGCAAAGTGGCCACCATCAGTAAAAAAAAAAATTACAAAGCCATGTGGAGGGGCTGAAAACTGCAGTTCATTGTGTGACCACTTGCTGATGACTAACATTGGAAACCACATACATACCAATTTAATTCTATCGATTTTTTCAACATTAGTGATTCTCTTTCAATCTGAGTGGCTAATTTCTATACCAGTGTGTGCATGTGGAGGGGGTGTCATTGCTTGTCATATTCAAACTTAAACAAAGTTAAGGTGAGTTGAGCATGATCGACATGGCATCCCTGATGATGGGCTTCAAAACTCTGTATCAGAAACAAATGGGAGACATCACAGAGACTATGTCATTGTATTTATTATACAGGCCGTGATAGTGACTTAACAGCTGTGGTTAAAGATTCCTTTTCCTCCTCTACAAGTAGCTGTGTCTCTGTAGGGATCCTGTCTATAATGTCAGACAAGGAAAACAACAAGCTTTGGTTGATGGACTTTGATTTTGCACGTGAAGCCCCTGATGATTACATTGCAGTCATTACAGCCTGTTTTTAGTCCCGTGGATCCATTAGTTGTTTGAATGTTGAAATAAAAACAGGTCCTGGGATTAAAAATGCTGTAACATCCCTCTAATGGAGCCGCAGCCGTGTGTGTGTGTGTGTGTGTAAACTACCTGATAAATGTGTCTGATGCATGCTGCAGTGCAGTCGGACGCTGACTACGTTTTCTGTGATGTGACTGAGTACACAGCGTCCTGGTGCTCACCCTGTTTGACCCTCTACACACAGACCCCCCCTCCTCTGCCTCCACAGCCTACAGCTCAGCACTGCCACAGTTAACATGACCTATATGCCAGCAGTGAGAGCCGCTCTCGTGCTCCTCTATACGCTGCTGCTGGCTGTTAATGTGCACTGCAGGCATCATGCATCTTAGGGGATCTTTCAGGGATCGTCCGTGGCGGCCATTTTGTTCACATCTCGCATGCAAACTTTAAATCTGCATGTGTGTCTGTGTCTGTGTTCGTGTCTGGAGCAGTGAAACAGAACAAAGGTGAAGCCTTCTGATCATGTTTCCTAAGAAAGTTTTCATCTCCTTTTTTACCCAGGAGCTGTTGTGTTATGAACAAGTTGAGGTTTTAAATTTCTTTCAGAGTTGAAACACACAAACTGTTTTAACTTAAGTTTAGTGCTCAGCAGAACTGACCGGGTGTCTTTGGCTGCAGGATAACCTAACTAAACAGATGATGATTAGTTCAGGGATAAAGTTGCTCCTCTCGTCTTGCATGTGTGAAAGCTTTTTCCTCTTTCAAAATGAATTTGTATACGTGTTGTTTAGACACGAGAGCCTCAGAGTCTGCATTCATCACAAATGGCAAAATCACACAAGATCCCTCTCTCTTTGAGGGTCTCCACAAAGAAACAAACTCTTTGATGACCAGCGAAGAAAAGGAAAAGATAGCGTAGCGTTTGCAATAAAGACTCCGCTTCCCACAGGCCTTTGTCCCCTACTGGTGTTATGAACGAGAGCATGTTTTAGTTTTGGTTTTGGTTTGTTTTAGATAAATTAAGGGAGAGCAGTTCTTTTTTAGCACTACTTTCTTGGTCTCAAGAAACTTTTTGAGCTTCTCACACAGCCCAGTGCTCTGAGACATATCTGTAGCGTTAGTGAGCCCATGCCCTATCACCCTCCCTTTTAGCTTTCTGTCTCTGTCAGATAGTCCAGCTCCTGTTTCCACCATTAATACTAAATTAATCCAAGAAATCGTTTTTCTCAGCGGAGCAAAAAACACAAATCTCTTTCTCACTGCTAAACCTTATCATCTGGCGTGGCGCTGTCACATAAACTTTGCTTGACCCGACTGGGAAGTCTAGAATGAGCATTTAAAAACAACCTGTCTTATTGCTGAGAATCTCATTTTGAGTTGTGAATTATAGTCAAGCATGTATCTGGATACGGGAATTTTTCTAGATCACACAGAAAGTCCTCACAGTCACTTTAAGCAACAGCAATAAGAAAAAACTTGTCATGTCAGAGGGAGCAACATTACTCCAGCCAGGAAGAATTGATTAAATCAAGTATTTTCATGGATACGAACAGCATACTCCAACAAAGGATGAAACTTTACTTTGTACATGATCTAGACTGGACTAGTTTCTGGTGTTTGAAGCGTTCACGTGAAGCTCTGTCATTGATTATATTTTATGGATACTCAGTCCAAACATTACTGATCCAGAGGCCTGTTCTGATGTAGTGTTTGGAGCAGGGAGGGGAAATGGCATGTCAGGCTATGAAGTTCACAAACCACATCTTAAAATCTCACCATTGAACAAAAGCAGAGAGCAGCAAAGTACAGAGGGTACTGGACTTCTGTTTGTTGGCTGGACACTTTACATACTTCCTCTAAGAGTGCCCCAAGACCACCATTAAACTGAGACGTAGAAGAGAGGCTGAGAGTTTGAAGCTCCTGTCAGTTCGACCACATTTAAGTATGTCTACTCTGCAAGATTTCATATCTGAGCATGTGCAGGATGCTCACTTTCATGTCTTCAAATCTGATAAAGGAAGACGAGTCACAAGTGAAACATATCATTGTTAAAGGTTTTGAAATAGGGCTGAGCATAGTTTGTAGATGGCACTTTTATCGCACTGCAATTCAAAACAACGGGAAGCTTTTTCGGTCTGGTAAGTGTCCTGGTCTACCAAGGTTTCAATACAGTCAGGTACCATTATCACTTTAGCTAAACAACCTCCTCAAATGAGGCTTGAGTTGTTCAGTGATTAATCGTAAGGCAGCAGCACTCAGGAACTTTAGGATGCGATAAAAATCAAACTGTTAACTCTCAATAAGCTTTGACCCTCTGCGATGTGGTTGAATTTCAAACAGGAAATAAGGTTATGAGCCGTTCAAAACGAAAATGTTTCTTAGATTTGTTGTAAAATGTCACCGCTTTCACCAGCAGAGTTTGAATCCTCGCAGTATCATGTCTGTAAACGCTCAATCCCCCTTTAACTCCGGAGCTTTTCTTGTGTAAACATAAATGTTATTGATTTGGGTTCGGGGTCCTGCCAAATTTGTGCCACAGCCGCCATTTTGCACCCATCACCACCATTTTGACGGGGGGATTAATGCCACAGACGGAGGCGGGTTGTTGATTTGCAGCACAGGATCAGTAGTTGCACATTTTTTTTTCCCTTTTTTTTTTTTTTTTGTCTTAGATGGGAAGTGAGGGCTGACACATCTGTCTGCTGCTCCTCAGCGATAAGCCCCACATCCACCGATGAATCAAACTGTTGAGAAATGAAACACAGAACGCTCCCCTGCTTCCCCGCTCGTGTGTGTAAAAACTAAAGAAGGTGGAGGTGGTGGTGCAGAGACAGAAGGCGGACTGGGAGGAGTGGAGTTGCATCAGCCAAATGAATTGTCATGATGCAGATCATGCGTGAAATGAGCAGCAGATTCCTCAGTGCAGTTTGCAAATGGCCTTATTACCATTACACCAAGTCAGCCGACAGAGAGACGAAAAACAGTGGTAGCTGGACCAGGATGAACCAGGGCGGACTAGACCGGGACAGGGACAAGGAAAGACGGAAGAAGACCAGAAAAGGCTGTAGTTCCTCTGTTTGTTAGTGCACGCTGTCACTTCTCAAACAGAAGGAGATTCAATTCAGCAGGCTTATTTTATCTGCTGTACCTTGGGTTGGTTCTGTCAGCCATCCCAGGATTCTCTAGACCAGGAGAGACCAGGAGAGACTGGGACAAACTGGGCCAGGAAAGACCAGGACACAGACCAGGAGAGTAAAAAAAAAGCTCTCCTGGTTTAATTCTGAGGAGGACATTTTAGCAGCAGCCATCTGATCGACAGCTCTTTGCATAAAGAACATGGTGTGTGTGTCTGAGTGTGTGTGTTTGTGTGTGTGTGTGTGTGTGTGTTTGCGCCTGTTTTATGTGTGTGTGTTGGGGGATGGGAGGAGGGAATTAAGAGTTGGCATTATGTCAGGAGAGAGCTGCCATCTCTGCCTCCTTCCTCGCCCTGCGCACACTCACACTCACACACACACAAACAGAATCACACACACAGCCTACACACAAAGACTTGTGCGAGGATGGCGCAAGATGCAGAAAAAAAATCACTCCGCTCTGTGTGTATCCTGGCTGTGTCACTCCTTTATTACCCCCCATACACACACACACACACACAGACACGAGCACACATACCTACACACACGCACGCACACACACACACATGCCCACTCCTGATTGGCTGCTGTAATATGAACAAATGAAGCCCTCTCAGCTCAGGCTGCATTTAAGGGGGCCCCCTGAAAGTAAGCATGTGTTTATTTTTACAGTGAGCAAGGGGGAGGAAAAGAAAGACGAAGGGTTTTGAGGAATTGGGGGAGGGTAGAGGAGGAGGAGGAGGGAGGGTTTTTTCTTTGTGGTACTGTACAGCTGGATCAAGAGAGGGGGGAACAAAATCCTGCCTTCTGTTGGAATGCTGAACGTGGACGTCTGGGCACCGTCTAGTTGCTGGTTCGTGACCGAGCGGCGAAGAGGAGGGCGACTTCTCTGGTGGCAGGAAGTGAGAAAGCCGCTGTCAGGTGTTTGATGAAGATGTCTACCTGTCCAAGTTTGTCCAGGTGTTGCGTCTAAGAGAAGAAGAGGTGTAGTTTCAGCTCCAGGTGGAGCGACATTCTCTGTCTCGTTCTACCTCTCTCCCTCGCCATGTCTTTTCTTTCTCCTTTATTGCGCTGGCCTGGCACGGTGCCCAAAGCTGGAGGGGTGGGGTGGGGTGGGAGGAGGTGGGAGGGATTATGAAGGGGTGATGAGGGGAGGGGGGAGGGTTGGTTGAGGAGAAAGAGAGGGAGAAAGAGAGTGTGTGGCGGCTTGTGTAGCAGCTGACTGAAACAGTCATTATATTATGTAAAGGCAGTCGGCGGCGGCGGCGGTGGCCGGGAGGAGGAGGAGGAGGAGGAGTGGTGGAAGGAGGGGGGAAGGGAAGGGTGTGGGGTGCCAGTTACTGACGTGCAGCACAAGTCTGGCCCTGATTGGCTCATCAGCGGCGTTCTCAGCGGTGCTCTCTGGCTCATTAAAGGTGGAGGCTCGGCCGAGAGGTTGCTCGTGTTTCTCTCTCAGCAAATGGAGGCGACGGCTCGGCTCTGCAGCTGCGTCACAAATTAATTAGAGAAGAAGAAGAAGAAGAAGCGTTGGGGAGGGCCGATCATTAAGGCTCCTCCCTGTAGATGAGAGCAGGATAACAGAGACGTTAGAGGAGGACAGAACGAGCAGATTAGAGCTCCATGATACAATAGATGAGGGGAGACGATAGGACGACACCAGCAGGAATAATTTGCTAATAGGAAGCTGATTAAGTGATAACAAGCCAATTAAATGTGTCTGAATTACAGTCACCGACACTCCAGCGTACATGACATTCATGTTAAATCCAGTGCAGGTTCAGGTGATATTAGTGCAGCGATGCAGTGCCGCAAATGAGAGCATCCATTTGCATGTTGTCTGTTCATGGAGGAGACGCTGCAGGATCCAAACAGCGTGAGGAGAAAAACTGAGAGGGGGAAGAGTTAAACCTCAGATCCTCTCAATAATTTAAATCTCAATTTATCCCAAATGTAACTCAGATCTCATGTACTTCGGAGTAAATAAATGAAAGTCTAGAAATTTCTGGTGAATGGGTGAGAAAAGTCATCATTTATGATCAGCTTAAAACCTGTAACATACAGTCACAGCTTGTTTGTTTTACCCAAAAACGAACCAATAATCTGTGAGTGGTCCAACCTGGTGTTGTCCCACGGACGGTTCTGACGATTACTTTTTTTTTTTTTTTACTATTGGCAGAAAAGAAACATTATTTGAGGTTTTAGCAAACCCATCAGGTATTTTTTTTCCTTCATTCTGTTGTAACACTGCTGACCTGTCTTCACCTTCTATGGTGTCATTTCTGCTGAATGGCATTTATCACTGTCTGACTGCGCCCTACTGTTCTGGTGGTGTGTTGCAATTGCTTTTATTTTTTTGGTCTCCGAACATCACTGGTCTGATTTTCACCATTCTTCAACCTGCAGTGAAAACAGAGAAGAACAATGGGCCAAAGGAACTATGTGGTTCCTGAAAATGTTCTACCAAGAACTCAATATTCCTGGAACCGCCGACTGAAGAGCACCTTTCAGCCCCTAGCTTGTTTTTGTTTCTACAACCAACTGTGGCCCTTTTGATAGGCTGCGTGCAAGCCAGATGCCAATAGCTGCATCAGATACATAATAGTGTGATTGCATAGCAGCACAACACAGAAAAAGGAAAATGCAACACAGTAAACAAAGCGCAATGGTGGAAGACAAAGGTTTGTGTTGTTCTTTATTACCACTGCCGCACCAGAAGTGATGATTTTTTTCAACCAATCAATGAACCGCCGTGTTTCTCCCTCCACCTCCTGAGGTTGGATTGGTATGTCTGGCACCTCAACAGAAGTGTACCAAAAATTGAGACGCTACAGGTTGGTTATGTGGGGACCTGTCAAAGAAAATGCCACAAAATGCGTGCTGTACTGAGACAAACTGCTTGGTGGAAATTGGGCTTAAGATCACAAACACTGACCTCAGTATTTGTGGTTGTAATGCTGTGAGTTTTGGCAGAAGAGCAAAAAAATGCAAAGAGGTCAACAAGTTTATAAATGTAAATATGGACGCCATGTTATTGCATCACAGAAACATCAGCACGATGCTAAAGGCACATGCTTAACTTTCTCAAACAGATGGAAGGGAATTCATTCCCTCTATCAAAAGAATCAGAATACCCATCACTGTGTAGGCACCTTTCAGTTACTTCTCTTTATTGTATCTCATTAAAAACATTGTTGAATAATGTGTGCAGATGCAGTTCTCTAGTGGTATCTATCCTGCGTCTCTAACCTCACACCATCACTTAGGCTCTGATTGGTTAACCAGCTCATTGCTACCTTTGCAGCTGTTGTTACTGTACCTGCATGCTGCTCAATCCAACTTCATGGTCTCTCATTGAGTACAGATTATCTTTGATTCGGAAGATTTAAAAAAACAAAAAAAACAAAGAGGAGGTGACCAGATGTTTTGAACAGTACCCATTAAATCAGTTCCTGGTGTTGACCTGAGATGTCTTTTCTTTCTTGGAGCACATGGCAGCAGATTCAAGTGTCTGCTCAACTGCTCGGTGTGGTTCAGATGACTTGTATTGATATTTGTGTAAAATAACTGCATTGTAAACAGAGTGGCAGGGCAACGCGCTGACAGCAGGGTGACTTCTCTTGAACTATTTTAGCTTTGCAGGCCTACTACATATGCACTCATCTCTCATTCCAAATGTAACTTTTCTTCTTTGATGATATAACAGCACAAGTGTTGGGCATCTTCGATTATAACGTGTAAAGTAAACCCTGAAGAGAAAACTCATGTGGTGTCTGAGTCTCGCTCCAACTCTGACCGTGGCTCTGGTTATGAACATACCTTCGATCGTTTGTTCAGAAACAAAATGAAAAAGGCTCATCCCTCTGTCTCTGGTCTCTGACGTTTCCTTTGCACAGAACATGTCTGACATTAAGGTGTCAAAAGTCAGCGTTAGAAATAGTTCACTGCTCTGTTTGAACTCCTCATGGAGTTACTTAAAGGAGTGATCTGTTATGGCCACATCCTGAAGCTGTTGTTTTATGTGACTGTTGTTTATTCTAGCTCTGACTCATGCTTCAGCAATGTGCTGCATGTGGTCACAACTGTTTAAAAATGACTGAGTATCCAAGAACAAAAGAACTTTGACATTTTGTACATTTGGAGTCAGATTCTGTGCAGGAAGGATCGTATGTTGGATTTACAGGATGGATGTTTTGCCTTTTACTGTAATCAAAACCCTAATTTACTTCACTGATAAAGCATCAGAGCTTTTTCAGGTGGATCAAGTCCACATCAGACAGATACTTGTTGAATCTAAAAGAAGATAGTCACAGTTCTGGAAAGTTCAAGCTCACTGTTCTTCTTCTACTCTGATAATTTGCACACAGGGTGCTTCAGGATTCTAATTGGTTAGCTGATCTGTCAATCAAGATGTCATACTAAGTCTTTTTAACTCTGAAACAAACTCAAACACAACTTAGGGACTAACTAAACTGACTGAAGACGCATTGCACTGTCTACAATTAGAATATTGCAGCTGGACATATTACAATTTAAGCTAGTTAGCGATTTATGGCCCGGCCTTGCATAAGCCATGCTTCAGAATTATTGACTACATGTGAACTTTTAGTTACTTAGTTTGAACCATGTCCCAACTGTTAACTTGGAGGAGAAGAGCCATGCAACCAACTCAGTGGCCAGTCAGAAGGGGGAGCTCTGAGTAATTTGGCTTCATTGAACAGACCAGTCATGTCGTTTATCTTTTATACAGTGTGTAGTTGTGCAGCAGTGTGCTTACCTCATCAGTAACTTTAGAGAAATAACTGCAGAGCCAAACACTCTCTGTTACTGTAAGAATTTGCAGTACGTTTCAACACAGTGATGCACTTGAATGCAGCCTTGCAGGAAGTGTTTCTGCTCTGTCACGTCCTCATTCAGCTCCCTCGAGTCCTGATTGGTTCCCTGCCTAGTCACATGACTCAGCTAACGAGCTCATAAGACTGGGATTGTTGTCATCCCTACAAAAGTCTTCCTTACTGGTTTGAATCACNATTAAGGCTCCTCCCTGTAGATGAGAGCAGGATAACAGAGACGTTAGAGGAGGACAGAACGAGCAGATTAGAGCTCCATGATACAATAGATGAGGGGAGACGATAGGACGACACCAGCAGGAATAATTTGCTAATAGGAAGCTGATTAAGTGATAACAAGCCAATTAAATGTGTCTGAATTACAGTCACCGACACTCCAGCGTACATGACATTCATGTTAAATCCAGTGCAGGTTCAGGTGATATTAGTGCAGCGATGCAGTGCCGCAAATGAGAGCATCCATTTGCATGTTCTCTGTTCATGGAGGAGACGCTGCAGGATCCAAACAGCGTGAGGAGAAAAACTGAGAGGGGGAAGAGTTAAACCTCAGATCCTCTCAATAATTTAAATCTCAATTTATCCTGAATGTAACTCAGATCTCATGTACTTCGGAGTAAATAAATGAAAGTCGAGAAATTTCTGGTGAATGGGTGAGAAAATTCATCATTTATGATCAGCTAAAAACCTGTAACATACAATCACAGCTTGTTTGTTTTACCCAAAAACGAACCAATAATCTGTGAGTGGTCCAACCTGGTGCTGTCCCACAGACGGTTCTGATGATTACTTTTTTTTTTTTTTTACTATTGGCAGAAAAGAAATATTTGAGGTTTTAGCAAACCCATCAGGTATTTTTGTTTCCTTCATTCTGTTGTAACACTGCTGACCTGTCTTTATCTTCTATGGTGTCATTTCTGCTGAATGGCATTTATCACTGTCTGACTGCCCCCTACTGTTCTGGTGGTGTTTTGCAATTACTTTTATTTTTTGGTCTCCAAACATCACTGGTCTGATTTTCACCATTCTTCAACCTGCAGTGAAAACAGAGAAAAACAGTGGGTCAAAGGAACTATGTGGTTCCTGAAAATGTTCTACCAAGAACTCAATATTCCTGGAACCGCCGACTGAAGAGCACCTTTCAGCCCCTAGCTTGTTTTTGTTTCTACAACCAACTGTGGCCTTCTTGATAGGCTGAGTGCAAGCCAGATGCCATCAGATACATAATAGTGTGATTGCATAGCAGCACAACACAGAAAAAGGAAAATGCAACACAGTAAACAAAGCGCAATGGTGGAAGACAAAGGTTTGTGTTGTTCTTCATTACCACTGCCGCACCAGAAGTGATCATTTTTTTCAACCAATCAATGAACCGCCGTGTTTCTCGCTCCACCTCCTGAGGTTGGATTGGTATGTCTGGCACCTCAACAGAAGTGTACCAAAAATTGAGACGCTACAGGTTGGTTATGTGGGGACCTGTCAAAGAAAATGCCACAAAATGTGTGCCGTACTGAGACAAACTGCTTGGTGGAAATTGGGCTTAAGATCACAAACACTGACCTCAGTATTTGTGGTTGTAATGCTGTGAGTTTTGGCAGAAGAGCAAAAAAATGCAAAGAGGTCAACAAGTTTATAAATGTAAATATGGACGCCACGTTATTGCATCACAGAAACATCAGCACGATGCTAAAGGCACATGCTTAACTTTCTCAAACAGATGGAAGGGAATTCATTCCCTCTATCAAAAGAATCAGAATACCCATCACAGTGTAGGTACCTTTCAGTTACTTCTCTTTATTGTATCTCATTAAAAACATTGTTGAATAATGTGTGCAGATGCAGTTCTCTAGTGGTATCTATCCTGCGTCTCTAACCTCACACCATCACTGAGGCTCTGATTGGTTAACCAGCTCATTGCTACCTTTGCAGCTGTTGTTACTGTACCTGCATGCTGCTCAATCCAACTTCATGGTCTCTCATTGAGTACAGATTATCTTTGATTCGGAAGATTTAAAAAAAAACAAAAAACAAAGAGGAGGTGACCAGATGTTTTGAACAATACCCATTAAATCGGTTCCTGGTGTTGACCTGAGATGTCTTTTCTCTCATGAAGCACATGGCAGCAGATTCAAGTGTCTGCTCAACTGCTCGGTGTGGTTCAGATGACTTGTATTGATATTTGTGTAAAATAACTGCATTGTAAACAGAGTGGCGGGGCAATGCGCTGACAGCAGGGTGACTTCTCTTAAACTATTTTAGCTTTGCAGGCCTACTACATGTGCACTCATCTCTCATTCCAAATGTAACTTTTCTTCTTTGATGATATAACAGCACAAGTGTTGGGCATCTTCGATTATAACGTGTAAAGTAAACCCTGAAGATAAAATCTCATGTGGTGTCTGAGTCTCGCTCCAACTCTGACCGTGGCTCTGGTTATGAACATACCTTCGATCGTTTGTTCAGAAACAAACTGAAAAAGGCTCATCCCTCTGTCTTAGGTCTCTGGTATCTGACGCTTCCTTTGCACAGAACATGTCTGACATTAAGGTGTCAAAAGTCAGCGTTAGAAATAGTTCACTGCTCTGTTTGAACTCCTCATGGAGTTACTTAAAGGAGTGATCTGTTAGGGCCACATCCTGAAGCTGTTGTTTTATGTGACTGTTGTTTATTCTAGCTCTGACTCATGCTTCAGCAATGTGCTGCATGTGGTCACAACTGTTTAAAAATGACTTAGTATCCAAGAACAAAAGAACTTTGACATTTTGTACATTTGGAGTCAGATTCTGTGCAGGAAGGATCGTATGTTGGATTTACAGGATGGATGTTTTGCCTTTTACTGTAATCAAAACCCTAATTTACTTCATTGATAAAGCATCAGAGCTTTTTCAGGTGGGTCAAGTCCACATCAGACAGATACTTGTTGAATCTGAAAGAAGATAGTCACAGTTCTGGAAAGTTCAAGCTCACTGTTCTTCTTCTACTCTGATAATTGAATGAATGAATGAATGAAAATGTTTATTTTGAAAAATGTAAAAGAACTACACGAAGCAAACAGTCAAAACAGAGAAACTCTGCAACTTCGTGTCGAATCAGAAGGAGACGAAGAAGCAACAAAAAAATTAATAAAAGAAAGAGAAAAAAAAATCTTTGCAATTACGCGAAACAAAACATGACAAAACAAAACAAACTTTAAATCACTCGATTACCTTCTTTTACATTTTCAAAAAGGAGTGGAAGGAAGAAAAACTTATCAACTTATAATTTGCACAAGGGGCGCTTCAGGATTCTAATTGGTTAGCTGATCTGTCAATCAAGATGTCACACTAAGTCTTTTTAACTCTGAAATAAACTCGAACACAACTTAAGGACTAACTAAACTGACTGAAGACGCATTGCACTGTTTACGATTAGAATATTGCAGCTGGACATATTACGATTTAAGCTAATTAGTGATTTATGGCCCAGCCGTGCATAAGCCATGCTTCAGATTTATTGACTACTTGTGAACTCTTAGTTAATTAGTTTGAACCATGTCCCAACTGTTAACTTGGAGGAGAAGAGCCATGCAACCAACTCAGTGGCCAGTCAGAAGGGGGAGCTCTGAGTAATTTGGCTTCATTGAACAGACCAGTCATGTCGTATATCTTTTATACAGTGTGTAGTTGTGCAGCAGTGTGCTTACCTCATCAGTAACTTTAGAGAAATAACTGCAGAGCCAAACACTCTCTGTTACTGTAAGAATTTGCAGTACGTTTCAACACAGTGATGCACTTGAATGCAGCCTTGCAGGAAGTGTTTCTGCTCTGTCACGTCCTCATTCAGCTCCCTCGAGTCCTGATTGGTTCCCTGCCTAGTCACATGACTCAGCTAACGAGCTCATAAGACTGGGATTGTTGTCATCCCTACAAAAGTCTTCCTTACTGGTTTGAATCACATGCCAACACGCGCGCACACACAGCTGTAATGTATTTGTCACAGTGAAGTAGAGATCCAGGCTATTCTTAGTCTTTAACCCACTTCCATCTGAACGAGTTAACCATCAGCTGATCATTTATTTATCCCTGATGCATCCTAACGAGTCACTGCACTGATCTCAGGTCAGTGAGGTCGCTCTGATTAGTCACTGCCTCATTTCACTCTGCGGGTCGTCCTTTGCCATGTTAGCAGAGGAGCCCAGAGATGGCGGCTTGTTTCTACATCAGGACACTTTAAACAGGTTTTAGTTTCTGTAAAGACAAAAACCTGATGTGATTCAGAGACACCCCTTACTGTTTTAACAGACCCTCAGTGTGAGCTGGCCTGAGCACAGGATGGTTACAGCTGATGTTTGTTATGGAGGTCATGTGCCTCCATGTGGCTCCGTTTTTACCCTCTCATCTAACTTTTATGAACATCATCACTGATGTTTTCCTTTTTTAAAACTGCATGTTTACATTTTTGATTTGAGATGCATTGCACCGTTGATGGCACTTTCCTTCCCTTTAACTTCCCTCCATGGTTACCATTTGCTCCTCTCTTCACTCATAGCAACAGATTGAATGTATAGAGAAAAAAAAAAGAGAGATATCTTAAATAAAAGTAAGATACAAAAGGGCATTTAAAAATTACACAATTGTGAGGAGACATAACAGATAAACTACCTATGGTAATAAATGATAACTATGGTAATACAAACTTCAGAAAAAAATGTTTACTGGTAAAAAAATCCTCTAATTGATCGATTAGATTGGAATGATCACATGTAGAATGGTCCTTGTTGCTGTGGTCACTGGTACAACCCATGCCTAAACCCATAACGTGCTCCATACACTTTCCATCTCCTCTCTACTGTGCTGCCAATAAAATGTTAGAAAAGGACTTCAAAACAAACCACAAAAAACACAAAAATGTGATATACATATAAATATATGGACACATCCAGTTTTAGTCAACAAATGCAGTGTTTAGTGTGCTCATGAAATGAAATATGCCTGTGTAGACTTTAAAAGCAGAGTTTTTTTGTTAAAACTTTCAGAACTGTTAACGTCACAGAGGCGTACTAAAAGGTTTAGGTTGTCCCATCTGTACCAGAGGTGATACAGAACTCAAGACAGGAACTTTGAAAGTAACAATGTGGTTGTGTGTGAAGCTCACATACCTGTATCTGAGTGTGTGTACATGAAGGTCCTGCTGCTTGTTTGTACGTCAAGCTTCTGGAGTAGAATAATTCACCAGGAAAATCCACCTCTGGGACTTCAGTGTCATGTCACTGCAGATTCAAAGTCAGGGGGGGGTCAGGATGTAAAAAGAGTCAGTGTGGGATGGATATTACTTATCCTTGTCGTCCTCTTAAATTGTTTTGATGCAGCCTGATGAAGCCAAGCTAGCTTTTGGCTCACCTCAGATGAACTGAATTTTGAGGTTGAAAACAAGGTTTGAGATTTATTTTGGATTTAGGAGAGATGTGTTGCAACCACAGTTGTTATGTAAAACACAAAAAACAGCAGGTAGAAATAGAAGGAGCTAATAACCGCTCTTTAATACCTGTTGATTTATTGCACTTCATGTCCTTATCACAGATGAGGAAAAGCTCATGTTTTCTTATGTTGTGCAGATCTGAAGTAAAATATATTCTTGTGTTTGAGATCCTGGTGTCTAATATCCCCCCCCCCTCTTCTGTGTCCCTCAGGATGGAGCGGATGTCTGAGGAGGCGCTGAGGCTCAACCTGCTGAAGCGAGGTCTGGAGTCGCCCAGCGAGAGAGAGGAGGCGCTCGCCAAACGCCTGAAGATGGAAGGCCACGAGGCCATGGAGCGCCTCAAGATGCTGGCTCTGCTCAAACGCAAAGACCTGGCTGACCTGGCAGCGCTGGACGTGGCAGGGCCCCTGGGAGACAGTAAGGGCCCCGGAGCCAGCTCCCTCCACCATCAAAGCCTCATGGGAGCCGCGTACGAGGAGAAAATGAACGGGAGTCTGAGGCTTGGGGGCCATGGCGGCCATGTTGGACCAAGTAAGAATGGGAAGGAGAACATGATGGACGAGCCGGTGGACATGAGCGCCGGGAGGAGATGGTGAGGGTCGAATACTTACACATCAGAACCAGAGAGGGACAGATTGTGAACACTTCATGACTCAGTCGTGGAGTAGATCTGGAGGTGGACGTTTTAGACTTAACTGTGAACAATGCAACATTACAGAAATATACAAGAACATCAATTATCAGCTTTTGAAAGAGAGAGAGCATAAAACCAGAATCACCTTTTCCATCAGGCTCTTCAATAAAAGACCAGCAGACCAAAACATTTCAGAGCAGAAGTGTGACAGGCAGAAAAATACATCTTACAAGCAGCTTTTTAAACTGTCAGTTCAACAAACATAAATTTGATGTCCAGACCCTTAGGTGGACTCAGGCATTTAAGAGAACAGCAGGGGGGATTCACTAAGAATGGATTGCAGCTGTTAGCAGAACCAAGAGTTGCGTATCATTTGTCCCTGCTGTCTTCTCTCCCTTAAGCCTGGATTGTTCTTCAGTGTAGGGATGTACGATATTGAATGTTTGGCCAGTACCCAATATGCCAATATTTTCCGACTCATTTACCTGATTACTAGTACCAATATTTTTTTTTCCTGCTTACCAAAATGCATCAGCTCTCTTCTGTATTAGAATTAGTGCACAGTAATATGGTGCATACTCTTATATATTTTTTTTTTATGAATTATTCATTTCCTGTGCAGAATAGTAAATATACTTCATTACTTTAATGCTTTCCCTGAGTCAATTATAACAATACTTACAACCAGGGAAAACTTGACCTATTTCACAATTGACAGAGTGAGGAAACACAACCTCTGTTCTCAGGGAACATGTTGCACTGTGCACATCTTCTTCACATGGACATGGCCCCGAAGTTGGGCCTTTAATCAAGTAAACAGCAGTCCATTATATTGGCAGATATCAGCATGTTATTAGCCATAACCAATAGATGATTTATATGCCAATATCAGCCAATACCGATATACATAGTGCATCCCTACTTTTATGCTAAGCTTACACCGTGGCGGTGAACACTGTCACATGATGTGCACACTCCTGAGTGGATGTGTACAAGTCTCTCTGTCATTTTCCTCTGAATCAAATGAGGGCAGTATGGTCTACATGATCTTGAGCTTGACTGTCTCTAGCCCTGTTTTATTTCCTGCTTGCATTTTCTCAGCAGTTCTGGGTATGTTGTGCTATATTGGAGCTCATATATGTTGCTGTTGTCATACAGCAACTTTTACAAAGAGGGATAGAGAGCACAGGCCTGAGATGAAATACTCGAGCCGATCGCAGCGATTTATGAAATGATGTAAATTCAAGAAACATGAACCTGCTCGGTAGACAAATCACAAGGCTTGTGGTCCACAGAGTTGCGAGCTGTTTTTAATTTTGGGGAGAAGTGTAAATTAGGCTTCACACACAGTTTTCTGCTCCTCAAGACCACTCAGCCCTTCAGCTAAGGCTACCCCATTAATAGGACGTAGATGTATCAAGTAGGCTTTAAGATCCACTCCATTAAAAAAAAACTACTTTTATTTTCATCAGCTGCAAAAATCCTCATGAAGTTTTGCAGCTCTGTGCAGTTTTCTCCCGCTTTGTGTCTGATTGTGGAGATGAACTTTTGTCTCTACTCTCTGCTGGACTGAGATGTGATCTCTCTTTCTGACAGAGTTAAATCCATCCACCAACATGTGATGAACTACTGATTAGGGGCCATTCTTATTGACATCATTTTAAAACCCCTTCATGGCTGATTTGATACTGATTTCAAGATTTAAACTTCCTCCTGGATCAATCCAGAAAGAGCAGTCCATGTAGGTAGAATAAACATGCCTCTCTTCGCAAGTGTGCCACAGCCTGACCAGTTCAACTTCTGATGATAAGGTTAGGTCAAGACAATTTTAGGAGACTTCCTGTACATGCGTAAAGGGATGGGTACCGACCACATTCTGTCAGCAGTACATAGTACAGATTCATGTGAGGGAGTTAAAGAGTAGGTGATTTTACCATGCCATACATGGGCATGGAGTATGGAGAGCTGGGTTTGAATTTGTGCATTATTCAGAAGAAACACTGCACTATTGTTGTTAATTTATTAATTTGTAGTTAATTTTAGTTAAGGGTTTTCATGCTGAAGAAATTTGTGAAACAACTGTGAGGTTACAGTGCAAACAGTTGAGTGTTGTTTTGATATATGTGTTAAAGTTTATACATTGAGAAATAAATACGCCACATCAAAATATTTTAATATTTTGTTTTCAAAAAAATTAACAATTATTATGACAAAGACACAAAAGTACCAAAAATTGGAACCATGGTGTACAAATACCGATTCCCAGGTATCAGGTATTGGTACCTTAATGTGAAAAGTACCCATCCCTACTCGTGTACCATGTAAAGTCACTTAGAGGATTTCTACAAACTCTCCACAGATGATGATCTTTATCACTCTGATGGCTCATTCAAATAAAGGCAGCACCACATAACTGTGATCTCTGTGCCACACACCTCAGCAATCTCATGTGATCAGATCATAAAGAGCATCCCCAGTTCTCTGTGTGTAACTCAACTGTAAGAACAATGTCAAGCTTACTCTGAAGATCACAGAGCTGTATAAACTTGGGCTGTATTCAATAGGGTTAATCTCAGACGTTCCAACACTTACCAAACAACTCCTTTGTTCTTCCATCCCTTGTAGTGAAACGGATCACGACAGACGGACCCCGTCTCCAGACGTCATCATCCTGTCAGACAACGAAGCGTCCAGTCCCAGAACGACACCTCGACCTGAGGAGCGCCTGCACCAGGCCAACCTGGACATGTTCAAGGTACGGTCAGTCCTCACTGCACCTCTGAATGTGTCGTACAGCTGCAGACCTCAGAGTCACAGCTCAGTCTGCAGTCGTAAATTCTCATCTGGAGTCAGCAGCTCTGATACAAGCTGGAGCTTGGCCACTTCATCACATGAGCATGTGTGTAATATGAGACCCTCTTAATCAACAGATTGCACAAGGCAGGTTTAACAGTCAAGGATAAAAAAAAAATCATGGCTTATTTTAATCTCTGGAACAACACAATCAATAGCAGAGATAGACACTTCATTTTTTCTTAGTATTCAGCAAAAGATAACCTGCCATCCAATTTTATATTCTATTCACACAACCATAGAGGATGGACAATTTTCAGACAAAATGAAGTTTAAAAACACATACAGTTGAATTTCACTTGCACCAAAATGGTAGGAAATATCCTTAAAAGTTCTGATAAAATACCCCAGAGAGAGAACAACAGGGGGCCCAGGACATTACCCCGAAAGTCATCATAGGACTAGTCTTTAATATCACTGTGAACAGAAAATAGGTTTCCCAGATGAATACATTAAACCAAAAAAACAATACAAGTCTATTCCAGAGTCACCCTTCCACCTTCTGAGGCCTTTAATTAAATTCATAGAAGATTCATCAATAAGTTAGCTAAGCATTAATTCTAAAAGCAACCACCTCCTCATAGGGACACATAAATACACTCAGATGATTAACTTACAAAACCAACTGGAGAAGCATTCATGGTAAGTTTGGGGCTAACTAAATACAGTGAACAACAGCTGAAAATCAGACCAGATTTAAATCTAATGCACCTTTGTTTGGTCTATTTTGGTTCAGGTATGGCAACAGGTAAGTATTTTTATTCAACCAGAATAAATTATCCAGGAGGTTCACATTAAGCCATGATACATTAGGTTTTCAAAAATCTTTTAAACTCAAAAACCTGGAAATGCTTCAAACAAGCTTTTCTCTTGAAGGTGTGAAAAATCAGCTTAATTTACATGTACTATGTGTGTGTGCGTGTGTGTGTGTGTGTGTGTGTGTGTTCAGGGTAAGACGGGTGAGGAGCGACAGCAGATGATCAAAGCTCTGAGGGAGGAGCTGCGTCTAGAGGAGGCTCGTCTGGTTCTCCTCAAGAAGCTGAGACAGAGTCAGATGCAAAAGGAGAACGTGGTGCAGAAGGTCAGTAATGATGATGATGATGATGATGATGATGATGATGATGATGATAATGTTACGCTAATAGCATAACAGTGGATAGTTCTAATGGTGGACAGAACTACACCGTCTGGCATGAGCTTTCATGATGCTTTTCATCTATTCATGCGTTGAAACGTTATGTCTGCAAACAGTTTGTATGGAGAGCAAAAACAGGCAGAGCATCCTCTATAAAAAAATCCCATCGCTCTCAGATGTGAGCATACAAGAGCAGCTAACAATCTCTTCTAGATCGAGTTTTAACGCTGAAAGACACACATGTGTTGCTGCTGTCACTGAAGGCGATTAGTGCTCAGATCTCCTGATGTCCTGGAATGCATCAGAAAGGACAGATGAGGTAAACCACAGTGAATCCTCTGTGGAACAAACTATTCACTGTGAAACTGAGACTCACTACAAATAGATAAAGTGAGTCTCAGGGGGAAGAAATGAACCAGGAAGTGATAGAATTATTGATGACACATGGTCACTTTTGTTAATTGGTTAATTTGTTTCTACTGGCTAGACTCACCTCAACGTTCGCTCGGAAGGTTCATCATTTTTTTCAGAGAATTCACTCAAAGGTCTCCATCTTAAAGACATGTTTATAACTTTGGAATTTGAGGCAGGATGGGAGTATTAAACACTACTAAACACAAGTGTTTATGTATGTGGAAATGACCAAGAATCAACAGTGCTTCGCCCTGAAACAAAGAGCCACAGTTAGGTGTAACCAGCTCTCAGATGTCTGCTTTGGATTTCATGTCATGATGCAGTCTGATGTAAAAAAGAAGTCTAAAAGGTGTGTATATGTAGTTTATGTAAGACACTCAGTGCATTAACTCCAGTACTGTACACTTTTAAAGTGCTTTAACTACTTAAGTGTTTCTATTTTCTGCTTTTGTACTTTAACTCTGCGCTGTTTCAGATGATTCTTTGATGCATGGCACTTATTTGACAGCTGCAATTTACTCATGTCTAGATCATTAATACAGTAATAGCTAAAAGGTGCCGCTTAAAATAGAGATGATGAGCAGTTTTAAATGAATCAGCTATGACTATGAAACTATTGTTTCACTGTTCTGATAACTATTTTGGGGATATTTTTAGTAACAAGAGTCCGACCTCTCAGGAAAGCACCTTAACTTGATATTTTCTGTTTCATTTCCCCCTCTGTGACAGTAAACTAAAACTCTTCTCTGTTATTGGGGAAGCCCATGACTGGTGACAACAGAGATTAGGTTACAGACACTGTGCTTCATGGTGTTCTGCCTGCTTTTACTCTCCATCCAGACTGTTCTTTACCAGCAGACACCAAAACCTCCTGATAGCCACTGACTATCAGGAACCACTGACACTAAAATCTGGACCCTGAGTCAAGGTCCCCTATCCTAGAGTCTGTGTATAAATTCCAACCAAATACCGACATCAAAATCCTGCTCAGAGCTCAATTTGCTGTGCGAATTTTTTTTTTTTTTTTTTTGACGAAGCACATTTGGAACTTGTGTTCTGGTTTATCCAAAGTGATAAGACAAGTTCATGAATCTGACACAGCGTTCTGAATTTATGACTCTGATTTCTTACTTTGACGTAACTAAAGTCATAAATTCTTTGAAGGCTAATCCGTACAAGTTTCCGCATGTTGACAGAAAACCTCAGCACAAACCTCAGAACACTTTGGTGCCCTGAGGGAATTACAAAGATGACTTCAGACAAATATGTTTTAAGTGTTAAAAGTGTTGATGCATTTTTCTATTCAGATGTACGACAAGATGTGCTCATGTGTGTTTGAGCGTTTTTTTAGTGCAACAAAAGTGACCACAATATTTCCCTTGCAAAGATGAATAGTGTGAAGTATGCATGCATGTATTTAGGAAGTGTTTTCCACGTTAAACCGTGTTCTTGAACGCCTCGCACAGGTCCCGGTGGTCCAGAATGCAGCATCCTCCGTGCAGCCCCCTCCCCTCCACAGCTCTGCTGGTCTGGGGAAGCTCCCTGTGAGGCCAGGCCTGCACAACCCAGAGCCCCAGAATCTCCGCACCGCACAGGTCAGTGTGTGTCTGTGTGTGGGTTTTTAAATCCTTAAACATAACGGTTGTTCTGTCTTTGCACATTTGGGCAAGATGAAAAAAGAAAGAAGGTGAGTGATTTCAGAAATCAGCAGATGAGCTGACTCTCACCTGGCTGAGAGTGAAGCAGAAGAGTAAGAGCAGGATCGGAGCCACGTTACATAAGAACATTTTATTTTAAAGTTTGATACTTCACTTGCATTATCGGTCTTATCCTCCTCGCTCAGGATTAGGACTGCTCTTTGAGGTGTTCAGAGAAACAGACTTTTATCAGGGAGAGATGCTGACCCTTTGCATTGTGGGAGAAGCAGGAGCCTGGGGATAGGGGGGCTAGAGAGGGTCATTCAATGATTGAAGGTGTTTCGATCTCCAGCTGCTTCTCCAGTGTGTGTTAATGATTAGGAGCTTCGATTGAAGAGTACAGCTTGACTTAACATGCTGAAACTTGCAGAAACCTGCTGCACAGAACAATCCTCTTTATTCCAAACTGTCTTTTATTAAAACTCTTTTGCTATGAAGAGAGAACAAACAGTGACTGGTTTTCTTGAAGGCCTCATCAGACCAGCTTCAGAGGTTTCTCTTTCTGTGCTTGTGTGTGTTATCTGAATTAAATTACAGGTTAAAACATCACAAAGATGTGAAAGACCAGGATGGTTTTAGTTAGAATGAAATTTTTATTGAAATCTCTGACCGTGAGGCAGCCTCTTTGTTTCCTGTGTGACGTAGCTCTGCTCCTCCATTACATGTTGAGCTGCTATTAAATATTCAGCAGATCTTGTATGTGTGTGTGTGTGTGTGTGTGTGTGTGTGTTCTGAGTGAGTGTGTGTGAGTGTGTGTGCCTCGTTTGTTTTCACCTTTCTCACTGATCAGATGCTGCCCCCTGCTGACCACTCTGTTCATTAAAATTACGATAGTCTGAGCACTACACTCTGTGTACGTTTTTAGATATGGAGGCCCCATGCTGCTCAAACATGACAATAAAAATTCCTTTAACGACAGAAATAGACTTAGTCTCAGAAAGTAGATTCAGTTGCCTAACTCAAACAAAGGCTAATTTTCTCTTTTTTGTACATTTACATTTATTTGCACTCAGGATTTTTTTTTCTAATAGAGACAGTTTTTTTGTTGTTGTTGTTGTTTGTCTGGATTGGGCTTGTATGAGCTACTTTTCAACAGTAAATGTTTAATCTTTATAGTTCGCATGCTTTGCAGTCAGAGTGCCCTTCTAAGTTTTTTTAATTTTTGTTTTTGTTTTGCACAATTTGCCCACGTGGTTTTCAACCTGCAGCTCACAGATAAGCCTCCCAGATCTACAAAATATGCAGCACTTGATAGCTGAGCTGCACTTTTGCTTCTGGTCTGTTTCCCAACTCAACTACAGGATTTAACCCGCACATGACCAGATATTGCACAGCCATCAGACCCATTTTTGACAGGAACCTGCCTGATATATCCACACTCATGATCTCCATCAGTCTTCCAGTCTAGCATAGTAAGCAATAAAGAACTCTAAGACAAAACTTTATATTTCAAGTGCTGGCTTTGTGTACAAAGCTTGTATTGAGTTGAGTTTTAGTAATAGTCAATAGGCAACTTAAGCTCTGAATCCTGAATATAGAATATATCATATGCTAATTTTCCTAGCCCCAACTAACATACACACTCTGAGATGGTACTATGTTAACTTGCCCGGAACAATAAGGTCTGCGAGACATTTCGTGTTTGCTTCTGAGTTGGGCAATGATTAGTGTTCTCACCTATAGTTAGCTGGCGATTACATGTGCAGAATCTGTTTTCAGAGATTGAATTATAAACAATCCAAAGAACCAGCCACCTTTTATTGACCATGAAAAATCAACTAGGCTCTTTCCATGGTTCTGTCAGCCTTTGTCTAACTACCTGTGGCTGCAACCTGAAACTGAAGGGAGCAACAAACTTAAAAGTTGATGCTAAAGTCACAGTTTCAGATCGTTCTCTTTATCCAGTCTCAGAGCACTGCCTGGATTCAGCTCCTCAGATACAGATACACATGAACATAACATTAAGGAGAAATGTCAAAAAATCTTCAGGCATTATGAACATTTTCGCTGTTGAAATATTTCTCATTTGGGCATCTTTACCCAGCTTTGTGTTAAGTGGCCTCTCTGCATGCCAGTTAGAAACGACTCCAATTATAAGAGCAGCCACCAAAACACGCGACCATCAAAGATTCAAACTCTGCCTGAAGAACAAAATGAAAAAGGCAGAGTCGCTCTTAGCAGAGACCTGCAGGCTGACAGATGACTCATGTTTGTGTAGTTGGTTTGCAGAGGTCCACTCATCACTGAGGAATGCTGTTACCAAGCAGAGTTTTCAAAAAACAAAAAAAAACTAGTCTGTGGTTGATGACAGACACCAGCAGAGAAAGGATCCAAACAAAGACACCAAAAAAGGACTTAGAGTTACATTTTTCAACTCTGGAGGCACAGGTCAGACTTTTTTTGCCCATCATCGTCGTCCTTACAACAAGCACATCTCCAAAAGACAGTTTTGATGCTGTGTTATATCCAAATCAGTGTGGATTCTGCTGTTTTGTTAATCATTTTAAACCTGTATCACCATACCAGATGTTGCAACTGAAAACATTTTCAATTTTCTGCCAAGTTTCAAACAGTAATGAAAGCAACTTTATTGCTCAGAAAAAAAGTTTTTTCTTGCTTAGAAAACATGAAGGAACATGGGAAGCTGTCACATCTGTGCAGACTCCTTTAATACTGAACAACGTACGGCATCATGCAGAGTGACTCTTCACAGGGAGTGATATGATTTCAGACTTGTTATATTTTTTCAGAGTCAAGCAGACTGCTGTTTTTAATGTTGGTATGTGTCTGATCTCTGTTACACAAGTGTAGTTTTGCATCTGTGTGGCATTTCAGTCTTAATGTTTTTATACTTCAGTAACTTCTTTGAGGGTTTGTCTTTGTTGTGACTACTTTAGGCTACTGAAGGTGAAGAACAGAGGAGGCTTCTTATTCCACTGACCTAATTAGTATGAAAAACAAGGTCCTTATTTATCATAACCTCGTCTTGAAATGCTCCATTAAGCTTAATTTTAAGATTAGAATAGCTGGATTTTCCACTGGGGGTCATTCCAGTCCACTGCCGCCTCCCCTAACTTTTTTATACTGAATCTTATTCCAAGCTTTATAAAGAACACTTGTTGCATCTGTTATTCTATAAAAGCATAAAAATCAATTCAGTGTGGGTCCAATTTGTTTAAAAAAAAAAAAAAAGGCAAGCTTATATCTGTCAACAATGATCTTTATCCTTAAAAAAAAGAAATATATGTCAGTTTTATCCCAAAAATCAAAAACACATCTTTGTTTGTGTGTTGACATTTTTCAGTCTTGTTTTTTTTGGGCTTTATTCTCTAGATATGGGTCTTCAACGATAACCCAATTCTAGGGATCTGCAACAACAACCTTGTTGTTGGTGGTGGTGGCTCTATGGACATTAAAATGAAATGAAGCACTATGCTGGTTTTCAAGATGATTTCTGAAAATATTACATGGAAAGTTGAGACTTTTCTATGTGAAAACGAGCCTCGTTCAACTCAAACTGAGTCATTCTTTGTGTGTCTCCTTTCTCCAGGGTCACACAGTCATCAGGTCAGCAGCCAACGCCAACCTGCCGCCAATGCTGATGTCACAGCGTGTGATCGCCCCAAACCCCGCTCAGCTGCAGGGTCAGAGAATGTCCTCCAAATCCGTGATGTCCCGCTCCAGCAGCTTGGCCAACGCCGTCAGTTACCAACAGGTACAGGTCCCACTACCTCTGAAGTCTCCACTGCAGGCAAGAGCATGTTTTAACCCTTTGTCGTGTCTTTGTGCAGGCCAGCCAGCAGGTGGCAGCCTCCCAGCGCTCAGGCTCCAGTGCCATGTACATGAACCTGGCCCACATGCAGGCGGCGGCAGCAGCAGGAGGCGTCGGGGGCGGATTAGGTGGTGCCTCAGCAGTGAGCCCGTCCACCATGTCCGGCTCGGCCAGCGGAGGTGTGGGCTCAATGACGGACCAGGCGAGCAGCCAGGCGGCTGCCAAGCTAGCCCTGAGGAAGCAGCTGGAGAAGACCCTGCTGGAGATCCCTCCACCCAAACCGCCTGCACCCCTGCTTCACTTCCTGCCCTCTGCCGCCAACAGCGAGTTCATCTACATGGTGGGCCTGGAGGAGGTGGTGCAGAGTGTGCTCGACAGTCAGGGTGAGCAGCTGGATGCTTGCTTTTTCTAAACTAAAGGGTTAATCCCATATTTTCAAACTCCTGATGTGACTCATGTTTAGATTTTCCTACAAAGCAGATATCTTTAAAAGCTGTCTCAGTGACACTAACAAGCTGTCAATGCTGGTATTGTTGTCCCTGCAGGTAAACTCAGAGGGACGCTGCCCCGCATGGAGCCTTTCTTCTGCGCCCAGTGCAAAACCGACTTCACCCCGCACTGGAAGCAGGAGAAGAGTGGGCGGATCCTCTGCGAGCAATGCATGACGTCCAATCAGAAGAAGGCTCTGAAGGCGGAGCACACCAACCGGCTGAAGAACGCCTTCGTCAAGGCTCTGCAGCAGGAGCAGGTCGGACGGAACAGACAGATCATAGCTTGCATTTGTGTCACATCATTTTAGAGTTTTTTTCCAGCTGAACTCCTTAATATGTTTTTATGTTTTAGGAGATCGAGCAGAGGCTTCAGCAGCAGGCAGCTCTCTCCCCGAGCTCAGCCCCCACCGGCCCCAACGCCTCCAAGACAGACTCCATGATTCGACATCATGCCCTTCGCCAGGTACACCTCCACTTATCTTGGTTTTGTTCCAACAGCAGTGACATGAACCTCTGCTCTTTTTCTTTAATGCGACTAACATTGACACAGACCTCTGTTTTCATCTGTTGTAGCATTTACCTCTGTGTTTATCTGCTCCTCTGTGGTTTCTGTGTGTCCTTCATGCTGAACTTCATGCTGAAGCCAACTCACCGTCTGTCCTGTTCCCAGGCCCCCCAGCCTCAGGCGTCTCTGCAGCGCAGCCTCTCTAACTCTGCACGGGGCGTGCTGTCTAACTTCGCTCAGGCCTCCCAGCTGTCAGTGCCGGGCAGCCTGATGGGGATGACCAGCGCTAAGCACTGCGGCAGCGGAGGAAGCAGCAGCAACAGACTGCAGCACGACAGCCGCCGCCAGATCTATAACATCCCAGGTGACTGAGCTGAGATTGGTGTCAGATTTAACAGAGATGTACTCAGAGATGTAAAATTCCCTTACCAGTCTCAATAATCTGACAGTCCTAACTTTTTAATCTAAAAAAAAGATCTACAATAGGTTTGTTGATGTAAATGCTAAAGGCCCTGGATCAAAACTTGAAGGGACTGAAAGTTTAGATCATTGATTTGATATCAGTGGGCATGCACTGCCACTGCCACCGAGCCACAGAGGAGGAGCCAAGTTTCAATGTTGTGTTTACAAACAATCACAAACATTCCTGCAGACCATACCTTTATTAACAAAGAGGGGTCCTGCTCACTTTGTTGGGAATTTGCATAATCATCCACTCACTACACATCATCCTACTCGTTTGTCACCAGCTTGTGACGTAAAAATGCTAACATATAATATTAGTTTCAGATAGATTTTCATACAGCTGAAAATAAAAGAGCCTCTGATTCAACGGTCGGTTACACTTCTATTACATCAGATTCTCTTCAGCCTCCTTGTGGGACGAATTAACATAAAATTCAGGATCAATTTCAGACGTGGTCCTGCTCAGTTCTTCTTTTTCACATTAGCTCCTGAGTTAAAGTAAAACTGCAGGGTGATGTCAGGTCTGTGTGAGTCCAATGGCAAATAATGAAAATGCCTTTTATGTCCTGGGGAAAAGTTTTATGATTTAAATATATGAATAAACAGAACCCCCCCCCCCCGATGCGATTCAGTACCTGAGATTACAGATGGCTTAAATTAAAGTTTGCTCAGCATTAAACAAACATACAGAAGGATTTATTGTCTCTCTCTGTCTCTCCCCCTCAGGGTTAAATATCGCCTACCTGAACCCTGCGGCGGTCGGGTCCCATAAGAGCTCCAGCTTAGCAGACCGGCAGAGAGAGTACCTGTTGGACATGATTCCACCCCGATCCATATCCCAGTCCATCACCGGACAGAAATGAGCCCCGTTCACCTACCCCTCTTCCTGAAGCCCCGCCCACCTGCCCTCCTGCCCTCAAACTGAAGCACTCCCAGATCAACCCCCTCCCCCCATCGCATGCAGTGCCTGTCCGTGTGCCTACCTAAACCCATGAGACCCACCGAGTCGGACAAAGACACTTAACTGTCAGTGCATCTCAAACGTTCTTATTATAGTCCAAATCTTCTTCTTCAGCGTTCTTTAACGATTATAATTCCCATTATTATCGCTGTTGGTAGCACTACTATTATTATTATTATTATTATTATTATTGTTATTATTATTATTCTACCTGAAACTACCATTTCTGCTTCAGTTCTTTTGGAATTTTTGCTTTTTTTTGTGTTAGGTCCTTTGTTTGTTTCTCCGCCGTCGCTCCTGGAGCGTCGGTGGGTCATCGTAGAGCCTTCAGGTCTCAATCATCCAGGATTCATTTCTCCTCGAATTCTAAAGCTCACATGTGAACATTGCAAGTAACAGAAGATCAACAGGGTGCATTCTGGTTGCTATGCAACATAAAGTTTACCGAGTTTGAAGCTTTGTAAAAAGTGCGCTAACTTGAAGAGACAAAGTTGGAAAATTAAGACGACAGAAACCGAAAAGTTAAAAACAGCTCCGCTCACTCTTGAAAAGAGGACAAGGAGTATTTCACCGGGGGGCACACACTTGTTTCATCTCATCGAAAAAGGTCTACAGAGTTTAAAATCACGGAAAGACCCCGCTGAAATCTGAGCGAATCAACTGGAAATGACAGACAGACGGTGCAGAGAGAATCCTGCGCGATCATTCGGCATCATCTTCATCAGTTTCTTCATTTCAGCCGCTCTGTTTGAGGACGTCAGTGGATGTTAGCGGACGTTAGCGATGGATGTACGCGGGACAATCTGTGATAATCAGGACTGACAGAAACGTCCCAACTGCACGCCCAGACTCCGGCTCAGAGGAGCTGAAGGCCGGAGGACGATCCAGTATTCACAGAGGAAGAAACGAGTGTATTCTCCCTCCATCTCATCTCACCTCCTCCCCCTGGCTCCCCCATCCCTCCCCTCTCTCCCTTCGGTCCTCCAGTATGCACAGACTGAACCCTTTGGCTCCTCTCGGCATCACGTTCTTTGAGAAAGTGGAAAGAACTTAAATCTGAAGGTGGAGGCACTTTTGGTGTGTCCAAACTGCAGATTATGTACCTAAAGTCCAGAGAATCTGGATTCTTTTTCTTGTTATATTTTAGATTGTTTTCTGATGTCCCCCTCCCCTCTCCTCCTTCCCCCTTTTCTTTTAGTTTTTGGTTTGTTCATTTCTTTGTGTTTTTTGCGGCGTCTCCAAATGAATGGGGGGAAATACCTGAGAGGTATCAGCCCCCGGAGACGATAATAATCAACATAGCTAAAAACAGAAACTATTGAAATATCTGTATGGATTATGTATAGGTACCTAGCTTCAGAGGAAAAAAAAGGATGTGGATTTTATCTTTTTATGGGAGAGACACGGATCAATCATCGTGTGCACGCTCTGCACACTAATCGCCTCACTTCAGAGGAGCACTTTGCATCTTTCCGATTGGAAAAAACCATTTTTTTAAAAGAGGAAAAGATTGTTTCACAGAGAGCGGCTCAGGTCTGGATGCTGCAGACGTCCCGGATGCTGTGGATGAATTAAAGCTGATGTGCTCGGCTCGTGTTGGTCTCTGTCAGTGTTGGACCTTTGATTTCAGGTCAGTATATTTGTTAAATCCCTCCAACATTGTGGTCACTCAGTGAGACACATGCAGAATCAGTCTTTGTTGTAAAAAGCAGAACTTTTTCCCAGGAATGAAAACCTTTGGATGAATCCTGCATATTTCACAGGTTAACTGATGTGGTCATTTAGTTCCAGGAGCTCTTAAAAAAAAATCCCTGCTCAGGAGGAGTTTGTTCCATTTGTTCAGTGTTTTCTTTGGTAAAGCCTGAAGCAGTAAACATCACCATTATTAGAGCACTAACGATGTTTTTATGACGAGATAACCAAAATAACATCTAGATTAGATGTTTTTGACACTGAAATTGAATTACATTCTGAAACAACAAAGCGTTGATTTCGTTGGTGCTGAAAACTTTTAGCAGATAAAACCAAGACGAGAATGAGAGAACGGCACAATCCATCACTGACATGAGACCAACACCGTCACAGAGCGTCACAGGTGACCCAACACACTTTCTGGCAGCCATGTTGGATTCCCTCAGTGTTAATGTTCCTCCTCAGTTTCTTCCCGTCACCTTTCAGTCTCTCACCTCACATCTCAAAACACCCGCAAAGAGAATCCACACATCAAGCCTCAGCACTTAATCTGGCACATGCTAGCATGCTAACTCAGCTGGTGACCCTGTAAATAACCTTAAAAATTACAGCTCATAAGTTGAAGCCTTGTGCAAACAGTGGAATTAAAGCACGTCCAATGAAAGACTGTTGATTAGCACGTCAGCTAACAAGGTGAGCTACTTGACAAAGCAGCACTTGTGTTTTCATCCCTCAGTCTTACTCATAATGGAGACGTTTGTCTAAAATAACCTTCTGTTTCTTCAGTCTGGTAATTCTCCGTCTGCATCAGTCACATCAAATAGTTCATATTAAATTTAAATCAGGGCTTTGAACCAGAGTTTTTTCACAGTCTGTTTGTACCAAACAGAAACGATATTTTAACGTGTTCAATTTTGGGTTCCACCTCAAAATGTACATTTCTAAACCAGTTAGCACCAAAAATGTTTATTCCTGAACTGGTTAGCATCGTTCAATGTCAGCCATAGTTGGTAGGTGGAATATTTGCTAATGGACTGTTATTTCCAACGACCAACACTACAAATCAGTAAGCCTGTGCATGATCAGGGGTTCACGTTAAGGTTAATTTGCCACTGACACTGAGGGCAGAGCTCCTGATTTATTTACAGATCATAACAGAGTACAAATTCATTCCTACAAAATAACTACCTTGTCTTTTCTACACTCAACTTACCTGTCTGGATATGTCAGCATTGTTGGGCAGATTTTCCAGCCAATCACAGTGGTCTCTGTGACTGCAATTTCCTCTGCCTCTTGTTTACATTTAGAGCGACCTTGCCTGGCTTTTGACCTGAAGTTTTGAAATTATTGTACCAGTGAAATGAACGAAAAAAAGCCTGAATTGCAATCTGTGTTCAGGTGAGGGAGCGTGAATATGTTTCACCAACATGACAGACATTTCAAGAACAAAAAAAATACCATCATCAACCAGTTTCCAATGATTTAATGTTACGTTTCTGGTTTCAGTTTTGTTTCGCAAACCAATTCAAAGCCCTGGTTTGAATGTTAAAGTCAAAGGCAGAAAGTGCTCTCTGCTGGTCAAAAATGTATTAATTTAACACCAAGTTAAGAGCTGGCTGTTGTAGCGTCTTGTCATTCTCAGGTGTCTCGATTAATTCCACCCATTCCCTGGTCTTTGGGACCTCAAATGGCACCACAATTCAATCAATGAACATTATGTTATGTAAGCTAGGGATTGGGATCATAAATTAATGATGAAAATTTTGAGAGTTGTTTTAAATCAAGAAGTAAGATGATTTTCAGTCGCCCTCTGCTGGCCAGAAGAATAAAACAGGCTCTTAATTCTTCTACGTTGGCTCTTTTGTATTCAGTCTTTGTCCCAGGTCTCACTCCACACCTCATTTCAGCATCTCCCATTCAGTTACTGCTCTTAAACTCCTCTTTCTCTCACATCTCCTTGATTTAATGTTTACTCCATGTGTGTTTTTGTTTCTTATTTTTGTGACTGTCAGATGAGTGTTCTGGTTTACCACATCATGATGCAAATAAAAATCCAGACCTGCCGTCACCTCTGACAAACAGACTTTGAAACTACCTAGGTTTAGAATCACAGATGGTAAAAACATCTCGCTTTTATTTTCTAAAAAAGCAGTTTCCCTTTTTTGAATGGAATGATTGAATTTATTTTCGTGTTTTTAACATGTGGGCTGAATTTTTACGCCTCTCCTGATTTGACTCAGCAGGTTTTTTCCTCTCTGCAGCCCAGCTGAATTTCAAAATAAAACGCTCCTGTCTCTCTGATCCTTTGCAGATGCATCCACACCTTTGGACCGCAGAGTCTTTCAAATTTCAATTTTTAGATTTCAAAAAGTCATTCTTTTACTCTGACGTCTGGATTGAGTTCTGTTTTCTTTCTATTGCAGTTTTAAAAAAAAAAAATAAACAAATGTATTGATAATGAAATAAATGACACGATATTTGCTAGGTTTGAAGTAATAATGACTTATTGTACATAAGCATTTTTTCCTCCCTTGTACTGAAAAAAGAAATTAAATGGTTGTATATTGTGTAGAAAAGCAAACAAAAAGCCATGAATATTGTGAAGCTTGTCATTTCGTTTTGTGATCACTGTGTATTATTGTGTAACAAATGTGCAAAATGTTTGGGATTCTTTTTTTCCCCCCTCCTCCTCTGCTTCTTGAACGCTCCCTGGATTATTTGGCTTTGGTTGAGGATGAGTTTGTGTTTGCAGGAAAGTCTCACTGGTTCAGATTTGTAGGGTCTGACGTCTGTTACACTCCCCATTTCTCCTGCTTCTCCCTCTGAGCTGTGAGAACGGGAATATGAGAATCTGTACCTGAATTTGTTTGGATTAAAGTGCTTAAATGTGTTGCTGTTGGATTAGATGGAAAGAGCTGGATTATGGTTTGGACCAGACTGAACTCAATGTTTTCTACAGATCTCATCCACCTCACGTCTCAGCTTTCCACTTTGGCTCTTAATGACCTGTTAAAAGTAATTTATTTGCTGGAGCTTAAGTAAAATTATCAAACATTTCTTTTTGTCTAAGATTTTAAGGAGCGCCTTTAGTTGTATGAGCAGACAAACTCTCAGACAGAGAGATATTGATGAAGAATTTGGAACTGCCAAGATTTAAGGACTGATTTTATCTTTTTTCAAATTCACACTTCTTTTGAGGTTTCCATTTAGTGTTTTAAGAAAAAAAGTGAAACTGCAGATTTGTACAATTCTGGAAAATATGAGGGGAAATATTCAGACTTATATCTTGGAATTTCACATTACCTCTAATATTTCTTTTTTTTTTTTTAACTCGTTTTGTAATTTTGACCATCAGAATTTCTGTTTAAAAAAACTGAACTCTTGAAATAAATTTGAAGAAGGAAATTCCAAGATTATCTCAAATTCCTGTTTGTTTTATTTTTGTTTGGGTTTTTTTGTGAAGAATTCTGACTTTTTCCATGAGCACTAAAGGTCAAAATACAATCCTAGAACCAGATTTTGGTTTACAATAGAAGAATAGAAAACACAGAATCTTGTGGGGTTTCTTTTTGTATAGTTTTAACAAAATTCTTGAAAGTGCCCCTTTATCTTTCAACAGAGAAACACATTTCAGCCTCACAAGATGTTTTTTTTTTTCACTTAAAATTCATTGTTTTAACGTGATCCTCCTTGATACACGCAAAAACACATCAGGTATTTTCATTTCAAAATAGGAAATCTTGTCTTTGTTTTTAAAAATTAAGCCAAGATTTTTTAATTTTTTAATTTTAAATCATTTCTCTTGTTCAATCAGAGGCTCTTGAATAATTTGTCATTATTCCAACAAAATGCTCAGAATCTTGGCTTTGGAGCTCTGTGCTGTTCTTTTTTGAAGGCACTTGTACATTGGCCTTTGGCTAAATACGGCTTCATCAGTTCACCACATTTCATACCTAGAGTAAACCAGATTAAAATCTTTCTGTTCTAAAAGAAAGAAAAGCAAAACAAGCTAAAAAAAAAAATCAAAGACAATATGAGAAAAATCACACGGTCACATTCGACATAAAAACACCAAAAGAGTCTGATGAATTTTCTGAGACCAGCTCTCTGATAGAGTAGCATGTGTGGATATTTTGTTCACATCTTTAAGTTTTGGACTTTAGTGGAGCCTCCATGTGTAAAATTTTCTTCAGAAAATCCTGCTCTGACTTTATTTTTTTTTTTACCTTGTTTTTATTATCGGACCTTGAATCAGCGATCACTTTCTGCAAACACAACACTTTCTCTGTTCAACTTCTATCAGTTGTCGCTCACGCAGAGACACATTTAATCGCAGCATCAGTTTTCTTAAATTTACCTGTAGAAGCGTTTCCTTTTGCATAAAATGTCGACAAAGTTAAATCCAGGTCTGGGGAGGCAGAAACAGACAACGATGAAATCGATGAGCGCAGACTAACTGAAGTCCATTTTTGTTTTGCTTACATCAATCCTGACCTTTTGCACATACTTGATATTTAACGGTCTTCAAAAAAGTCAAAAGAAAATAATGCTGTTTGAATACTGCCAGTTGATTGACAATTATGCATTGATTGAAAAAATAAGCTAATTTTGGAGGAAATAACTTTGTAATATTTATCTCTTGCAAGCTATGTTTAATAAAGGTTGAAACAATTTGCTTCCAAGTGTGAATTTATTCAACTTTGATTGATTTATTTCAGGAACTTAATTGTGGGCTTGTGTTGTTGTCCACTGTCAGGTTTTCCTTTTTGTCATTATTATAACAATCACTTTTACTTTAACTCCGTTTGATCACAAACTAATGACTTGATGCTGATGTAGCAGAAACAGCACCAACACAGTGTAAGAAAGTTTTTGAGCATCATGTGCGTCAGGCTTCACAGGTGACACCTTCTGCTCTTTGTGTTGACCGATTTTGACAGGGCGGATGAATACAGGGGAATTTGGGACTTTTCTGGAAAGGTGCGCACCTGGTTCTCTAAAAGTAGTCTGTTAATCCAAGGCATGAGGGTTAAGAAAGATAATATTTATGTTGTGTCGGTCATACACTGCTTTAAAATCACAACATATCAGCATCCATGAGGTTGAAGGGATTTTGGTTTCACTTGTTTGAAGAGGTAGAGGTGCGTTGACCATTTTTATAAACAGCAATTGGTCACATTAGAAGGTCTGAAGGTAGGAGGTCACAAAATGCCTTCCAAGTTCTATCATTGTAAAAAAAAAAAAAAAAAGGTTACTAAATAGATATGAAACTTCAAATAAAAGCATGCAAACAGAAAGTTTTTGCTCTGTGTTCCACATTTCTGTGTTGGTAGGAGCCAGAGTAATGGTTGTATCACCACCAAAAATAGCAAGGAGGTAAAAAATAAATTTAAAAAAGTGCACCAGACAAAAGTTTGGGTCTCAGGGAGTTTAATACAGTGAGGCAACTCTCCTTAGAATTAAATTTGATAAGAGACCTTCACTCACTGACTCAAAATATTATATTATGCCGTAAAAAAAAAGTGTGGTCTTGTTATCAAGGACTGACCAAATATGTTTTCAATCTGTAGTTTGTGAACTAACCACTAGGCGGCAGCATTAGGCAATAATACTTTTCATTAAAAAGTAAGTTTTATCTTTTGGTCATGTGAGGAAACAGGAAGCCTCAAACCGATCATGACTTAATTTCTCATGAAGGTTTAGTTCAAGGAAACAAATAATAATTTCAACAGAAACAGTCAAGAATTTGAATGTAATGTTGTTCTCATGTAAAACCTCCAAAGTGTTTTCTTCCTTGTTGTCACTTTAAACTGCCTCCTTACATCAACCCATGGTGTCTGCACCGTCACCATTCATGTTTAGAGTAAAACACAAACACAGCCGTGCTTTGCTTTGTGTTCACCCAGAGGGCTAAAGGTGAGCGAGTGTTTTTACTTACTGTAAAAACACTTTTCAGACTGACAGCCTCTGCCCTTCATGGAGCAAAGCACCAGTAGCAGGAAAATAAACACAGTTCAAGGTCAAGTATCACTGAGCTGAGTGGATTTTCTGCTACCAAACTTATTTAGTGTTGTTATCTTTAGTGTTAAAGATCACTGTCACACCTGAGAGATATGATTTATCCCTGAACACTGATTAAATTTCGATTACTGATATGTTCATGAAAAATAACACATCTGTTCTGCAGAGATCACACCCAGTCAAATTTGTCCCTGAGTTTTTATAAAAAGCAGTACAACTCTGAAAACCTCAGCTTCAGTAAAGTAAACAATAATGACATGATACAAAGACTATTATTATGTTAACATGTTATTACGTTAAGAAACTAGTCATTAAACAAATTAATTAAAAGTCACACAGCAGTTTATTATAGAACTGGAGGGCAGTACCTGTTGACATATTGATTTAAGGGGGAAATATTACCTGAAAATAAAATACATATAATAAAATACTAAAAGCCACAATGAGGAACTCCTGCTTTGTGTACATTTTGGCGCCCCCTGCAGGCAAACATGTCCAACTTATCACTTAGCTGCTCATGTCCTGTAGATACCATGACTGTATTTTAGGAGCAAACTGCACCTCAAGTTTGTTAATAAGCCAAAAAAAAAAAAAGGCTGTTTCTGCATGGTACTGTCTAACGTCTGGTTGAACACCTACCCCACATGCAGCAGTTTAATCTGTTAATTTATCAGAGGAGCTTTAATTTCACAAAATAAATGCAACAATCATACAAGATATGAAATATGGTGCAATATGCATGTCCCAAAAATATTGATGAAGTATGTCAGAAAGAATTGAAAAGTTCCCTGAGAGCAAAATATGAAACTACTTGAGAGGATATGATACAAAACAAGAAGTGTGACTAAATGATACAAAGGAAACATTATGTAAGGAAATGAAAATAAACACTATGAGAACAACTGGGGAAAAAAATTAAAATGATGAGACACACTACTGTGTCCTCATGGAGTCTTTACCTGCACTCATGTAATGCACACGAGGCTGTTTCAATACATCAAAATGTTTTAAGTGTTAGAGTAAAAATCTTAACACATCTTTTACACATCCTGCATGGTGCACATACCCTTCATTTGAAAATTACAAAAAAAGAAAAAGATCAAAACACCAGGAAGCTCATTCAATTCAGGAGATAAAATCCTTGTCCCAAATACACTCACTATTCCCACACACACACGCACACACACACGTTCAGTGATATGGTCACAAAACATGATTAAAACCTCCGCTGATACCAAACAGCTGAAAGCAGCATTTAACCTCTCTCTGAAGTTTGTGCAAACACAGTCGCTCTGTAGAAACGCTGACACATCAGAGTCACTTTGAGCAGCATGACTGAGATTTCATTTCACCTGTTTCACCACAGAAAACATCCAGTGAGATGTTTCACAGTCAAATCCACATCAAAAATACATTCGTGATGCTCCAAATATTTTTGTGTGGGATGATTCAGGACTGCAGGCCAGTTTAGCACCTGAACTCTTCTACTACAGAGCCATCAAGCTGTGTTACATGCAGGTTGTCTTGGCACTGTCTTTCTAAAATATGTAAGGTCTTCACTAAAAAAGACAATTCAACATTTTGAACTGCGTGCTGATACAAAAGACACAGTGACCATGATTTCCAAAACAAATGCCAAACTGATTCCTCAGACCACAAGTTGTAAGACTTGCTCAAGATCACTTAGAAAGTCCTCACAGGGCCTTTAAGATCAAATATAAACTTTACATGATTTACAAACCATCGTATCTGCTCTAAACAACAGTAAATCTAAGTGAGTTAAAGTTGTATGAAGTTCATTCAGTGAAGAAAAACACTTTGGCTGTTTAGACTTCACATGGTTTGATTAAACTATTTGCTGGAAAGTTTGATATTTCTGGATTTTCCTGGGGGTTTCACTTAAACTCAAACTCCAACAAACCAGTCTCTGTCCTCTTTTTGACGACCCCCGTGTTTGTCAGAAGTTGACACAACAGAGAAACTTATTTTTCTGATTTTCATCTTCTGCGAAAACAATCTCATCCTCTGTGACTTTCTGATTTTTATGGATAATTTTACTTGGGATGAATAATCTTGTGAACACAGTGAAGTCAGTCAGGCTCTGTGCAGAGGGAGTCATGTGACCGCTGTGTCAGATCAGCTTCTGCAAAGACGCCTCGACTGAACCCTCAGCTTCACAGAAAAATAGGAAGAAAACGTCAGAACACTCCCTAAACAGCTGTAATCAGTGTCATTTTTCTCCCCTGGACATTTAGGAAAATATCTTTGCAGAGAGTGTAAAGAGAATAGAATATTTCAGTCATGAGTTAAGTTTGACTTCTAGGTGGATTAAGCTACAAGCTGAACAATCTGCAACAGCAAAAAAGATCAAAATGCTGCAAATTAAAAAAACAATACAACCTTATCAGTTCAATGCCAAAGTCAAAAACAAATGCATCATGTTACAAAATTGCGAAACTCAACTTAGTAAACTAATCAGGCAGCAAATATCTTTAGAGTGCCAATCTTATTTTGCACAAATAAGGAAAACGTGCAGAAGAAAAAACTCAGACTGGGGCATGACAACATGAAGGCCACAGAGCCAGAGTTACAAATCATTGCTGACTTTTTATCTGCAGAGAAGAAGAGAGACGAGACAAGGCAGGAACTTGAAACAACAGACACTGCAGAAGAAAAACACAACTGTGTCTGTGTGTGTGTTAGTATGTATAAGTTTGTGCATATGTGTACTTGCCTTTATCTGTTTACCTTGGTTTCTTTTGTTGTTATTCCTTGCAAAACATACTGAAAATCTATAAATAAAATATTAATAATGCCAATGAAGAATTTGCCAAATCTTCTTTGCCCATGCCAGTCAATAAATAAATATCCTCACATGATTTTCTAAGACACTTTTTCACCACAAATTTAGACAGCTCATGTTCCATTGTCAGGTATGAATTCTTGGCCTTGTCTCCTCTGTCAGTGCATGATTTTCTACTTGATTTGTTTGTTATAGTCACAACCTGTCTCTGCTAATGAAGATGTTCTGGGTTCTTTCAGTGGAAGTGGATCACTGTAGTAGTCGCCGTCTTCAATCACTTTGATAAGATGATATAACTTTTTTGATGAATGTCCCCCCTCATGGTTATGTTGTTGTGGTTAATGTGACTTTTGGTGTTTTCAGTCAAACATGTTGTTGAAGTTCCTGCGGAAACACAGACAGTAGCAGCTCTGTGTCTCTGCAGCAGAAAAACACATTGCGCAACACAAAGGTCGTCATGTGAGCTGCGCGCTGTAAACAGCACCTCTCAGGTGTATTTGTGTGACACAGTGGGAGGAACCTGCCCTCTGTGGGACAATGAGAGGAACATTAGGTGCTGCAGAGTCAGCGCACAGCATCATCAGAGTCTACGACATTAAATATTCTGACAGTGCAGGTGAGGACAACCTGCAGGACGCCATCTTTAAGACTGTCATCTTTTCTCTCTACAGCAGATAACGGCAATGTATCATTGTGGGGTGTGTGTGTGTGTGTATCATGGTGGTGTGTTATATAACACTGTGCGACCTTCCTGTAACATTCCAAGAAACACAACTTCACTGAAACTTTACACAACGGCCTGAGCAGCAGAGAGCAGCTGTCATTTCTGACCTTGTCTGTGGAAAAAGCCTGAGGAGAGAGAGTTTCACAGGACAGCCTTCAGGAAAAGTTAGACACACACACACAAATAAAACCTCTGTGACTCCAGCAGAGCAGAGCAGGGGTCCACACTAAAGTATATCATCAGATTTTTCAAGAATTAAATATCTGGGAAATTGTGTCACTGCTCTGAGAGAGAAACCAAACTATAAGACTGAGCTCCAGAAAAAGAAAAAAAAAGAGACTTGGCATCCTGAAAAGTCTTTCCAGACAGAACTTTCTTTCTTTTGCTTTCATTTTCTTTCTTTGCTTTTTCTTTTAATTTTTCTTTCATTTGTCTTTCCTTCCTCTTTCCTCTCCCCTCAAACTCTGGTCCATTGACTTTTTTCTTTCTTACTGCCTTTATTCTCTTCTCTCTCTGTCTTTTTCTCCCATTTTTCACCTATTTCTGTCCTTCAATTCTTTCTTCTATTTCTATCCATATCTCTTCCTTTTGCTCTTTTTTATGCAGTCCATTTTTTTCTTTTTTAATTTCTTCCTTTGTTTTTTCCTTCCTTTAATTTTCTCATTTCTTTCTCTCTATCCTCCTTTTTTCCTTTGGTCCTCCACCCTCTCTTTTTTTCTTTGTTTCTCCTTTCTTTCTCTATTTTTCCTTTTATTTATTTTCTGTGTTTTATTTGTCATCTATTATTCTGTTCATCTTTTTTTCTGTCTTTCTTCTCCCTTTAACTCTGGTCAAACCAAATAATCTATCAAGTGCCCAGTATGTCTATCTTACTGTCCTACCTTTCCTCCTATTCCTGTTTTCCTTTCTTTTTGTGTTTCTTTCCTCTCTTTTATTTTATCTTTCTGTCTTTCTTTCTCTCTTTTTTGTCCATCTTTTCTCTCTTTCTTTTTCATCTGACATTAAAACCAATTTGGAGTGCAAAATAAAATCAAGAGAATGTTTCCAGCAGTCCTTGTTGTGGAAGACTTCTTGTGTAGGCGAGAAGTTTTCTGCACTATCAAATACATCTTCTTCTTGTCTCTATTTGCAGTGACTTTGCATGGTTTAAACATACAAAAAAAAAAAAACCTCATGGTGGTGTTTCAGCTGCTGTCTCTATAAGTCTCTACGCTCCACAACCACCTTCCTTCTGATTGGCTAGCCCACTAAAGGCCTGTTGGAGGTAGAGCCACATGCAGACCTTGGTGTTTGAGGCCCCACCCCTTCAAACTGTCATAAACCAGTGAGGAAATCTTTATGTGATGACCTCATCATTTCTGACCTCATTAAGATCTTGTTCTATTTTTAGATCAGAGCATTTGGTTCAGTTCACAGATTCAGATTCATGGATTACAACAACATCTGGACATGTAGAGGTTTGAAAATCTGCACACGTTCAGCATTCTCACATTATATCCACATGTGGACGTAGCACTCTCAGATTCATAAAAATAGTATTGTCAAATGTCACCAAGAATCGGTCTAACTCCTCAAATAAAAAAAAAATGAACAGTGTAAACTCACACACCACCTGTCACCTGTTATAAAAGAGAGAGAAGTTTGAGATTTATGACTGAAAGAATCTAAGAAAAGAGGATTTAGGAAGTTTGAGGCAAAGCATAAAGGGAAGTGAAGCTCTTGCTACAAACATTGTGACACATGCACATTGAATGTTTTCAGTTTGACTGTGCACACAAAGACACACAAACATCCTACTGTCATGCACTAACACGTGTACGTTTTTTGTTTCTGTACACTGGAGAGGATTTATGTCTATGCAAATGTACGTTAGTGTGAGCCTGAAAACAGGATGCTGGATGTGACTTTTCAGAGCTGATAACACTGAATCAGGAGCATACAGAGATAGTTATTCAGAGGCTTAATTCACCAAAGAAGATGATTTTTAATTTCTGGGAAAACGATTTCTAAGAAAAGTTATGCAGAAAATTCTGCTTCTACTTTCCAGAAAGTTATCTCTGAGAGTTGGAGGCTAGCAGCAGTCTGGTTCTATGCACAGAAACCTGCAACAAAGTAAATATTAAGTTTCACCCTGACTATAAAACACTAATAACATGATTATCTTGCTAATGACCTCCAATAAAACTGAGTGGTGTGATGGAGGGAGGAGCAGGTCAGGTGGTGAAACGTGTTATACAGTTTGGTTTGCAGAAGGTGCAGCCAGACATTCCTCACTGCCTCCATCTGTTTACATACTCCTCAGTATCCAACGCCTTCTTGCGATCTCTTAAACACACACACACACACATGCATACATAAATGCACAAGACCCAAGATCTGCACAATCCTGATCCAGCCAAAGCTTAGTTGCATTAATTTCTGGTTCTGTTAGTGCAGAGGAACTGGTCTCCAGAGCATGTTCAGTCTTGTGGCTTTTGTTTTGATACGTGGGTGGAGACGGTATGTTCACTGAAAAAGGGAAAAAAAAAAAGGTGTGTATGAAGGGAGGGTGTGTATAGGAGATGTTTTTCAGTCTGGGCATGCTCAGTGTGTCCTTCACAGCAGACAGAGAGCGGCTGATGCTTTTGACTGTTAAAGAAAGATCTGACCCGAGGCTACGGATACCAGCAGCTTATACATACACTAATCCCTGTTAGACACACATGTGTAAACTCACACACTCACACACACACTCACACACAACCTAATTCTGGGCCATAGAAACAGACTTTCTTTTCCAAAAGAAAGTAGCTAATTCTGGGCCATAGAAACAGACTTTCTTTTCCAAAACATTTTGCTTTTCTCAAAACAAGTTCAGGGACTTTCCAGACCGTGTCACTGATTTTTGTTGCTGATATTCTCAAAGTTTTGTTGCATAACTAATTTTTTGTCAATTTGAACCTCTGCAGGGTGAAGTTTATTTACTGAAAACACTCTGTGGGCTACTAACCAGACACAGTGTTTCTTGAACAGGTTGAAACATGCAGGTTGAACTTGTTATGAAATCTGTTTGTTAAGACTGAACGGAAATGTGTAACCTGCATTGTTTCGCCATCTTCTGTTAAACCCTTGATTCAGCAGTTAGTGAGCTTATGATAAGTACCATTGACTGATTGTACCAAGACTCACCCAAATCTATTGACTAATGTGAAAAAAATGCAGGTGTGCACACAGAAGCGTGGCATCAGGGTTTGGTAGGATCCCCCCTGATGACCTTAAAAGGTATGACAGAAGAGGTTACACACTATCAGCATGAAAGGATTTACATAGAACAAAATCAAATAACAAAATGTTAATTTTAGACTCTACTTAGAGACAAAAACTTCATGAGGTATGGCTCTAGATAACATGAATATAAGCAGGGTGACCAAACATCCTCTTTTGCCAGGATATGTCTTCCTTTTTGGATGTAAAATAATGTCCGGGGGATTCTATGAAATTCCCCCAAATGTCTTGTTTTCTTCTCAGTTTGTTCTACAGACCAATGATATTTAAATCACTACACTACACTACACTGGGCTACTGGCATTATTCTGATGCTCCAACCTCAAAGTCAAATTTTTGAAGATAATGATGTCAAAGCTATGTGATAAAAAGTTAAAAATTGATGGAAAAAATATCAAACTTTTGAAATAACAAGGCAAAATTCTGTGATTAAAAGTCAAAATTTTGAAATAATAAAGTCAATGTTTTGAGATTATAGAGTGAAAATTATGGGAAAAGTCAAGATGTTAAGAAAATAGATATTCTGACCTTTTAGCTTGTCAATTTGACTTTCATCTAAGCTTTGACTAAATATCGGCAAAAAAGAAGCTAATAAAATAAATAAGCTCCAATACATTCCTTGTGTTTACGTTTCAAAAAATGTTCGCTTCAAATAGAAAATGATTGTTATAATTAAATGTACGGGTTCTTGAGCTCATTTGTCATCTTCGATTATCTTTGGGTATTTTTTTGGTGTCTCCAATAGGCCGGGTAGGGGGTCGCCTTTTTGAGTTTACAGAATTTAATCAACTTATTAAGTAATTTCGAAAAAAAAAAAAAAAAAACTTCTGAAATTTCATGTCCAGAAAGTTTAGATTCCAGAAATGTTTGGTTCATAATTTGCTGAGCTTTTCCCCAAAATGTTATGTCTAGTAGAGTTTCTTTCGCAGAAGTTTAAATATGTTTATATAGCTTTTGAACCAAACAGTCTTTCTATTGAGATGTGTTGATTTCTGTTTCTAGGTGAGGAGAGTCAGTTTGTAAGACTTCTTTGTTGAGCCTGTTTGTTCACATGTGACACCAAGTCGAATTTTAAGATATTTTTTCTAGGTCTACATCAGTTCAAAATGTAGAAACTGTTCTGCAGACTTTTAGATACCTCCAAGTGTCTGTTAGTAAAACTCATGTCAAGATTAGAGCGTGTCTTTCAGTAAAAATGAGATTTAAACTTTGCAAGGTTTTTGAAAGTGTAGTAAAAATATGAGAGGAGTCTTTTTCTGGCCTTTGAGTGACCTTTTTTTTTCCAGGAGAAGCAGCAGTTTAGCAGTCATGTTTCTCCTGAAGCATGATGCTTAATGTCCAGTTAACAACGTAAGAGAGAAAGAAGAAAGAGTCTGTTCATCACTTTGTGGTGATGAGCCTCTGTATTATAAACAGTAAGTTTCATAGAGGTTTCTCTCTGACTGACTTCAGCGGCATGAAGCTGAAAAAGAAATGAATTTTCTTGTATCAAATGGGTCTTAAGTTTGTGAAAATAACATCACGATGCAGATTGGTAAAAAGTGAAGCTTTGTCAAAGTACAAATACTTTCTTACTGGACTTAGGTAGTTTTCACATGTCTGTACTTCACTTCATTATCAATATTTCTGACAACTTTTACTTTTACTCCACCACATTTCCCCTAGCCATCATTGTTACTCATTACACAATCAAGAAGAAGTTGGTGACAGTTTTTGTTTATCATATCAACTGCAAAGCGTGAAGAAGAAGAAGTTCTGAACGACCGATTATGTCACATTATTGGTGCCATCATGGAAGCACCTGCTGCAGGCTCCACTGCTAACCAGTCTTGTGTGAAGTACATGAAGACAATAGCTGAGTAAAAGTTCAAGTGTCTTTGGTTGAAATTCAAGTCACCTTTTAGAATATCACTGAATTCTTGCAACTTTGGAAACCAATTTCCTCCGAGGATGAAGAAACACCTTTTCAGTTTCAGTGAATAACTTGATGCCAGTTGAAAGACAAGCAATTTGTCCATAAAACACAGGAAGTTTGAGAGAGGGAGCCAGTCTCAAATGATGATGCCAGAAGTTTAATTTTTTTAATTTTGAGGAAGTTCTAGCCTCTTTCTCCTGTTTTTACTGTAAAGAAGCCACAATAAATTGATAAAAATTCTGACTCCTTATTACTTTTACTTTTTGTGCTTAGGTACATTTGCTTATGATTCTTAAATACACTAGACTTTTACTCAAGTTATATTCTAAAAGGTGACTTTAACTTCTAACAAAGTCATTTTCAGGTAAGACACTTGAACTTTTACAAAAGCATTGATTTAAGTACTTTATAAAAGACTGGCTCTCCATACCCTGTTTCTCCTGCAGACAACAGTCAGCTGATACCTGATCGGTCGATTTAGGGGAAAACCAAGACCCATTCATACAGATTTGGACAAAACAGACACTAATGTGAAGTTTCCTCTCAGTCTGAGTGATGCAGTTTATTGTTCAGTGGATGAAAACAAATGTTGCTCATACAATTGACTCCTGCACATAAATCAAGTAAGATCTATCTGCGAATAATCTGATATCAGTCTCAGTGATATTGAATTTATGAAACACAGTATGTCAATTTTTTTCTTGTTGTCCTCAGCAGGAATGTGCCGCTTGCTCACCTGATTAAGATCTTTACGGCCTCTGGAGTGTTTGGTGAGGGATGGTGTTATATGAGTTAAAGGGCAGCAGCCTGAATCACCCTGTTCTGTAAACACATTACCCTTAAAGAGCAAATGTTCAAGTGCACCTGCAGAGAAAAGAGTAAAAGTGGGTGAATTTCTGAGGCCGATGTGATGCAAGTGTTTAGTGTTTTGCAGAAATCACAGACGCTCTGCAAAGTGAAAGTATTTCAGTGAGAGCCTCTCCTGTCTGCAGCCAGCTCAGCACCGTGAAAAAACCTCACACACACCCCTCTGTCTGCATGCTCTCTGCATGAACAGTGCTTTCAACCAATCACACAACACTTTACAGCACACCTCAGCCAATCAGAGAGCTGAGTCAGGAGAATCATGAAGAAGAGGTTGTTTTTCTTGAAGAGAGGGACGCTGGGAAACCTGAAAAACTTCTGAGTGTGTTGACACTGAGAAGTAGAACATCGTGTTTCCCACGTCTCCTTTCCGAGAAAGTGTTTCATCATTGTCCTCTGTTCGCATCTGTCGTTCTCTCTCCATCCACCCTGAGCAGCAAAGAGTCAAATTTTCATCTAAGAACAACCAAAATTTCCCCCAAGGTTGTCCAGTCTCTAAAGACAAACACAGTGTGAGAGAAACCTGATTGATGATCTGCAGAGACTGTAACTCCACAGCCCATCCTCCTGTAAAGGTCGACATCATGGCTGTAAACAATGTCACCTGAGAGGAACTTTGTCTGACATCACTGACACAGTTTGGACATAATAGATAAGAGAAGGACAATAAAATGCTCCTTTGGTTCACAGTTAGATATTAAACCTTTTATATAACAAAGCTGATTTACTCCCCTTGTAAACATTTTACTGATGAGTTCATGGTCTGAATCTCTGTTTACAGATCTCCTCTAACACAGCATGATGTTCATTTGGCAAATAATGATCCCATTCAAAGTCACAGAGACCAGAGAGGAGGGTGGAGGGAGTTTAAGAGGGAACTCCCACCTGGAAATGACAGTTTGTTTCCATGGGGACAGAATCAATATGGTGTCCAGCATTCATTTGTTAAAAGGAAACTTTGAGAGTTATGTGGTTTGAATTTTTAAAGTAGATAACTTTATTTGAAATAGTTTTTTTTATTATTTATCCTTATTTTATATGCAGCTTGAATCCAATCCCAACTCCACTACAAATGGACAGCGGCGTAAAAATGCACATGACAATAAAATTGAATGGTCTACAAACTATGTCTGAAGCCTGTGTTAAAATGAAAACTGTAAAAAA